>JAULBY010013235.1:0-56252 GCA_032358315.1 Ophiocytium majus | reverse complement strand
TGTCTGATTTCCTGGTCACACGCACCGTGTGCAAAGGGCTTTCCGCGCCCTAAGCGGAGTTTAATAAGAGTACAACATGGCGTGGTGATTTGTAACGCAAAATGCACGTGTGCGGCATGATGTAGTAGGGGCTCCAGATACCGCGTAGACATATATGTGCATAGGAAGGGAACTGTGTGTGCAATAAAAGCAAAAATTAGTACGCTGTACCTACTTTGCCACCAACAAATCCAAGCCGCACCTCAGATGATGCAGCTGTGCCTGATACACCGTGCCTGCACCAAAACCACTGCCTGTGCCTGTGAGCATCACACTAACGCCATACAAAGGCCCCTACAGTACTAGTATACTTTGCAGTACACTGTACTGAAGCCAGCAGTAGCTCAGCTCAGGCCAGCAGTACATGCCTGTCGTCAGTGCCGCACTCCTTGCACTGATCAACGGCAGAGCAGGCACTCCAAACATGGCAGTGCATGGGTGTTGAAGAGCGAGGAGAGCGTGTGAATGTGGTGTGGGGCGAGTGCGCGGGGCGCGGCGGTGCTCCTGCAGTCATCGATGGCGGGAGGTTGGTGGTGCGGCCAGCTCTTCCCCAGCTCGGCTCGGCACGCGCCTGTCGTTGTGGGCACGGAAAACGCAAGAGGCGGTGTCCTCCCCCGCGCAACTTTCTTCTCTTGTCCTGCACGCCTGGCTGCCGTGCGCGCGTTGGTCACGACTGCTGCTGCTGTCCCGGCCGATCGGCCATTGCAATTAATTGGCAGGGCCTAACGACAGGAGCGGGAGGGGAGAGAGAGGGTTTGGTTGTTCGCGCGCTGGCCGTGCCCTACACAACAGCTTTGTTGGATTTCTCCTGCACGCGCGCCTCACTCTCGGCTGCGGTTGCAGTTGGAGCTGCAGTCGTGCCGGCGCGCTGGGGGGGTCTAGCAGACGCACCGCACCGTCGGGGGCACTCATTGGTTGAAAAAACCCGGGGTTCGCGCCAAATCCGTTGCAGAGGACTCACACACCACTTTCACGTGCTACGGCAAACACGCAGGCAGCCATGATGCGCGCGCTCTCTGCCCTCTCCCTGCTCCTGGCGTGCGCCCCTGCTCTCGGCGCGGAGAGCTGCGGCGCAGGGACAGGCATTCTTTCTGCTGACGGCGAGGTTTGCTGCAGTGCCAAGTGAGTGTTTACCAATGTCAGTCTGCTGTGTGTGTGTGGCTAGGCAGCGTGTGGCGGCAAGCCATGGTGCTACACAGCAGCTCACGGCTCACTAGCTGGCGCGGCGAGCGACTGCAGTCGGTGCATGCGCTGTCGTGGTAGCGGCAGCTGCCTGCATTGCTGTACTGCTACCTGAGGCTGCGTGATATGCGGCAGGCGTTTGAAGTCCATTCGTGAGTGGCAGCGCCGCGCCTCGCGCCTCCACCCCGCGCGCTGTACCCCCCCTGCAGCCCATCGTAAAGTCACGCATAGGTGCTTGCCGTGTCGTTCCAAGACTGCGCTGGTGCCACCTCGCTCCGCGTTGCAGCCGACCGCCTTTCCCGGCTGCCCTCGGCACGCTGCGGCACCACTGCTGCTGACCACAGTGTGCAACTGCTCCCACACACACCGCTTTGTGTGCCTTGACACAGGTGTGGAGCCTGCGATGTGGCGATGTGCTCCTCGGCGCTGGTGCGGCAGTCTGCGTGCTGCCCCACGGAGATCTTTCGGGATGGAGAGGAGTGCGGAGAGGCGCCCTGCGTTGTGACGCTGGTGCCGACAGCAGAGCGGCGGCTGAAGAAGTCACGAAAACACGACAACAACAAGCACAACCACAAGAACAAGGGCAACAAAAACAAGAACAACAAAAACAAGAACAAAAACAAAAACAAGAACAAGAAACAAAACAAGAACAAAAACAAGGGGCAGTCCACCAAAATTCCTGGGCAGATCACGGGTGCAGCGGTGAGTGCGCGCGAGCTGCTCAGCAGCGCTTGTGGGGGTGGTGGCAGTGGTAGCAGCGGCAGCACAGCAGCCGGTGCATGCATGTGGCTGCTGCATTTTTTGCTGCCATCAACACCCATCGTACATGTGATTACGGGGTGTGCATTTGCCCGGGTCAATCTATGTACTTATAAGTTGTGTACATGATGTGACACCACATTAGTGGGACATGTTGTTGTCGGCACAGCGTTTCCCAGGCACGAGGTAATGGCGGCTGGAGCAGGGCTGCTCGCTGCACTGCCTGCCAGCGGCAAGCTCCCGCTCCCACCAGCTTTTCACCATGTACATGGTGTAGCAGACTCATGCAAACTGGTGCAGGTGCACGGTCGCTCACTCATGCGCATGTCACGGCTGCTGCTGAGCAGGTTAAGAATGGCGCCGCGCATGGCGTCACTGTCAGCCAGGCCAGCGAGGCGCTGACCGGCGTGAGCAGCGGCGACTGGGCGCAGCTCACCCTCGACGTGAAGAAGGTCGAACAAGGTCGCAAGTACCGTGTCGTGTACCGTGTACAGGCGAGCGCGGGCGCCCCCAAGAGCGACCTCTCTATACAGATGCTCAAGGGTGAGTGTGCAACCGCAGCGGCAGGTCTTTGGTCGTGTGCAACGTGTTGTGACAGAAATCTAAGAGGGTGCCAAGCCCAGATACTGCCGTGGCTGGGGAAAGATGCCAGGCCGAAGCCCGTGGGGTGGTTTGCTGTTGCTGTTGTACTGGTGTTGAATTCTGGTTGGGCGCGGTAAGCCCTGTGCACGTGGTGCGCTGCGCTACTGGACAATGCATGGCCAGGTCATGACGCCTGCTGCCGGTACTAGCTGACGACTTCACAATGCACAGCAGCACGGTGCCTTCTGAACAAATGTGCATGTGTGTCCCCATACTTATAGCGATTGTTGGGTGCTGCTTCAGTACGTAACCGCATGCAGCCTCTAGACTCCTTCCCAGTGCGCTTCCGCACCTGCAGCTGCGCCACGAAGAGCTCTAACACGCTCATCGCAACCATACCCTCTCCTGCCGCTGCTGCCGCCGCCGCTGCGCCGCTCGCAGGCAACGTCAAGTGTCCGGACTCCAACGAGGTGACCGGCGGCTCGTCCATGAACTTCAAGGACTTCACCAGCTACGGCAGCGCCATATCGCTGCGCGGGGAGGACATGGCGCTGCGGGAGGGCAAGGGGCAGACGTACACCCTCTGCTTCCCGCGCGCCGGCGGCGTCACCCTCCTGTCTGCGTGCGTCGGCGACACGTGCGAGTACACAATCGACGCGCGCAGCAAAAAGACCACGTGGGGACTCATCAACGGCGGCCACTAGGCGCGTCGCACGGCGCTTTTCGCGCGCGCGTGTGTGCGGCGGCGGCGCGTGCGCCCAGGCGTGGCTTCCCTGGCACTGGTGGGGAAACTTTTGAAGCAGGTGACGTAGAGCCCCTTGGGGGACAGTCGCTCCTGCACACGAAGCTGCGCGCCGCAGCCGTGCTGGCTGGAGCAAATAGTGGTGGTTGTGCGAGGCCCTTTTATCTGGCCCCTCTGGCCATGAATTACTGCGTACCTGCGTACCCGCCACCTGCACCACTCCCCGACCCTCCCATGCACCATGTACTTTGAGGTATGTATCGTGGCAGGAGCCTGCCAGCGCCATGCCTTCCGTGGCCACGGCCAGAACACACGCGTTACTGTAATGTAACGCAGGAGTCGCTGTCGGCAGGTTCCGGTGGCTGCCCCGGACAGACCCACCCAGGGCTGCCCCCGCCAAAGCCGCCACCTTGGCCTTCCTTTTTTGTTCAGACAACCAGAATGCCTGTGCAAGTTGTGCTGGGCAGTGCAGTGCCGCCAGGCGCTAGGCGATACCTGGCAGCGGCCGGTGGCACCTGCTTGGAGCCACATGCGGCGGTTGACGTCGGTGTGGCGTACCCTTGCCGCTGGCAAGCACCGCAGCTGTGTTTGTGGCAGCAGTGCAGCGTTGGCACTTGCGGTCTTTGGCCGCCGTTCCCCTCTTATTGTTGTGGCAGTGCACAGAGCGCGACGGGATGCCCCTGCAGTGTATGTGTTGCGACTGTACCACCATTTTTTCCCTGCAAGATCAGACTTTACCTCCTTTCTACACAAGTTTGTTCGGCTCCGGATTTTCAACGTACTGTACCTTGCCACCTTTGATTTGCCTGTCATGTTGCACTTGCTGGTGCCACTCTATGTGTCTGTCCTGTTTATAACATGCAATGAGCCAGCACCGGCGCTTGGATGCTGCCAGTGTGAGTGCATATGTTCGCGCTGTGGCATTGTGGGAGCAGTACACCACTGCCTCTGTTGCTGCAACTTGGCACGCAGTGGCGCGCGCAACCTGTGAATCTGTTTATCGAATGTTGCGCTTGATGTGCCTGCTGTAGGCCAGCCACGCTGTCACAACCGCTGGCGTACGGTGAGCTGCACCTCAAGCCGTGATGAGTTGTAACTGGACGTCGGGCGGCGTGAAGTACGTGTACTGTAACAGTGCTGCTTGGCACATACCCCCGTGGAAGAGGCGTGTAGAGTAGGCCGGTGAAAGAGCAAGAGGGTTGTAGCTAGTTGTCACTCCAATGCTGAAGCGCCTATTTGCCGCCTACTAGTAGTGCTATGGCTCAGGACTATACAAGCAAGCTAAGCGACGGCAAGCAGTTGCAGGTGCGCTGTCGTTGCATTTCTGTAAACTGTAAGCAGTTGGCGTTTTGGGACCGGCACCACATGGGACAACCAGCTGTAGCAGCCCAAGAGACGCCAATGCCCGGGGCGAGGGGGGCGGACGACAGCAGAAGCAGCAGCAGCGGGCCTGCGTGATGCCGTTCAAAAGAGACGCAGGCTGGCTGGCATGCCGTCACAAACTACTCGCTGGAACGTTCGAACGCAATAAGGTCCAACTTTTTCGGGCGAACGTGAGAACGAACTCCGGGCAGGTTGCACCTGCAGCTGCGGCAAAGAGTGAGGGGCAGCACACACACGCCACACAACGCCAGCAGCGCACCATGGCTCGGCAGGCGGTAGTGGTGCTGCTATCGGTGCTGCTGGTGGGCGTGTGCGCGCCCAGCTCTGCTGCTGGATCGGAGCCTTGCGATGCCAGCGGGGGCATCCTGTCCTCCAGCGGAAGCGTCTGCTGCCCTGCTTGGTGAGCAAACCAAAATCTCTGATCAGCCTCGGTCATCGCCCAGCTAAGCCACTCGTTACAGGCAGCCGCTAGCACGCGCACCAGTGACAGCAAGCCCGCGTTTCCTACGAATCAGCTGTGCGCTGGCCGTGCTGGATTGTTGGTGCCCTTGCTGGTACGTGTTGCTGCTGTGCATGCGCGCAACACGACACGGTGCTGCATCGCTGCATGCCAGCTGTTGAGCCGACGTGTACGCGGCAGACAAGTCGTGCCGGCGGCGGCGGCAGCAGCAGATGCAGAGCGGAGGCAGCGGCTGCAGCGCACCGATAGTACCGGCCGCAGAAGCTAAGCAGGTCGCTGGAGCCCAGCAATTCTGGCGCAGCGGCGTAGCGTACCGGCAGGTTGCCGCCGTGGTTGCTGCCGGTGCAGCTGGCAGTCTGCTGCTGCGCGCGCTGGGTTCCACGCCACTGGAACTGGCCGTGCTCACTAGCGTGGCTGGCTTGCAGCACGCGTTTTGAAGGCTCATTTCATGACCACTGCCGTGTGCAGTTCACCCACAAAGAGTACGACGAGTACCTAAGTGCCGCTGAAATATAGGCACGCACTTTTACTATGCTCATACTTGTGCACCTGTGGCTAGGGTACTAAGCAGTAGTGGACAGCAGTGCTGTCTCATTTCCCCTGGGTGCGTGCCACATACTGCCAATCTGCACGCCTCCCCAAGCTCCCACACTCGACACAGCAGCACCCTGCTGACACCGCCCGCGCCGTCGCCACCCCTCCCTCCCTGCTGCGCAGGTGCACCGCATGCGACGCCACTGCATGCTCAGAGGGCCCGCTACGGCAGTCCGCGTGCTGCCCTACTGACATCATGCAGACAGCGGAGGTGTGCACTGTGAGCGCCAAGGCCCCGTGCGTTGTAGATGACTACAGCTTCAAGGTCAAGCAGCCGCTGGCGAGGCGTCTGGCGGCGGCGGGCGGTGGGGAGGGAGGGAGCGTGGCGGTGCCTGGGCCGTTCGACGCCAACGCGGTGAGTTGTGGCAGTTACTTCAATAGTATATATACTACTACTACTACTTGACGTGTATCATTATTTGCAGACATAGGTAAGAGAAGTACAAGTACTACTAGTAGTTTCATTTATTTGCACTTGGGGGCGTGCAAGAGCCCATGACATGTGTGCCAGCACGCCCACTGACCAGTGCCCATAACACTTGGCAAATGCATGGCAAGGTATGTGCACAAACACAGAAAGGGCTAGTGGGCGCCAGCAGGCTACTAGGTAGTATGCTTTTGAAGTATATATTAGTGCTACTACTTGAAGTATATCTATCATTACCTGCCCCTTTGAGGACTGGTGGGGTGGCGCGGTGTGCAGAAGCTGGCCAAGTAAGAAGCGGGCATGCCGTGTTGCCATGTCAGTGTGTGTGGCTGTTGGCTGGGCGCGGGGGAGTTGCGGTCATGCGCGGAGAGCTGAGTGGTGCCAGAGCATGACGACACCGCTGAGCTGTGTGTTCCACTCTTCTACAATTTTTGTTGTGTACTTTGAAGTACTTGCCATTGTGGCGAGCTCATGCAGCGAATACATTACTGCTCCGGCACGACGCGGTCCCTGGAGCACTGCCATACTCGGCACTGTGCGGGTGTACAGTCGCTGTTGCCACGGCGCACGGCTTGCAGCGGTGTGCGCCACACGCGCGCAAACCACCCTCTGTGTAACCGTTGGCTGTCACTTACCTGTACACTGGTACCTGGTTAACATGTACCGGTACTTCGTCGTATTGTAAACCAGGACATAAAAGCGGGTCCGCCCAGGGTGACGGCCCCTACCGGTGAGGAGACCTAGATTATTTATTGCTCCTAGATGAGTTTTCATTTAAGTATTATACTTGTTGACATCGTATTACACATGTCCACGTGTACGGTAGTATGTTCAAAAATGCTAAAATGTACCTAAGGTATGCACACGCACTCTGAAATACTGCTGCACAAAGTACTATTGTAGTACTTCTTGAAGTACACGCTGAAGTATACTTAAGGAAGTGTATCATATACATATGGTGCTTTTTTGTGGCATGTGTGGCTGCGCAGGTGAAGGACCCCAAGAAAGACCTGTGGGGCGTGGTCGCGGCCAAGAAGGGCCCAACCATAAGAGACATTGACAATGGCAATGGCGTGGTGTACACGTTCGACGTCAAGCATACGGGCACCTACCGCGTTGTGTACAAGGTCAAGACGCCCAACGGAACCACCGACAAGAAGCCCCTGGCCGTGTCGCTGCACAAGGGTGAGTCGCTGAGCACGTGTGTGCCTGTTAATAGTAGTACTACGTAGGATGATTGTACTTTTGAAGCACTTGTACTTACTTCAAAGAAGTATACTTCAAGTAGGTATACTTCAGGAGTATAAGCCGCTATGTATACTGGGACATGCTTGAAGTGCTTCTAAGTATACTGATATGTACTCGCAGCATACACCCCAGCGAAGCATTTTGGTATGGTGTGACTTGCGCATGTCGATATGTGCCCAATGAAGTAAACGCATGCTTCAGGAGTATGTACCGGTTGTACTGCACAAGTACCTACATGTTTGGATATGGTATGACGTGTGCATGCCGCTGCACAAGGGCAAGTGACCTGTGACCCGTGCACGACTTCTGGCTGAGGCGTGCTTCAGTATATGCCGCTGCAGTACCACCTGTCCGACATCAAGACAACGTCCCAGCAAATGTACCTACCACATGATACTACCAGCAGGAGGGTGACCTGCCGTGGCAGGTCGAGCCCTAGGTGGCCTGCGGGCACCCGCTAGCCCTTGTCTTTGTCCGTACACATACTTTGTCGTGCATTTGATCCGTGTCATGGCCGCCAGTGAGCGCGCTGGCATGCATATGTCATGGGCTCTTGCACGCCCCCAATGTAAATAAAGAAAACTACTAGCGGTACACATGTTCTTCGAAGTACCCCGGTAGTAGGTATGCACATTAGCAGTAGAGGTGAAATGTGACACTATGCAATACCTGGACCCGCCGGATCGAAGGAGTTCTGTAACCCTTCCTTCCATGGCCATGAACCCTTATGTGAGGCATTGAAAATTAATTGCATGCCAGCGCGAGGGGGGTGAAACTGCCGTATGGAAAGGCTTCGTCCCTGGCACTGCAGTCGCTGGCCTTTGTCCAAGCGTGCACTGTGCCAAGTGGGGTATACTTCTGCGGCATTGCCCTTTTCATTCATTCACAAGGCACTGGCAGCAGGCATTGCACTACCGCCACTACTGGCAGCACAATTCATGCGCTGTGCAGCATCCCTAGCACAGCCTGTGCCTCAGCACCGCTGGCAGGCGACAATGCGGCAAAACCGCGCACACAGGTGACTTCATACTTCCGAAATATTATTTTAACATTAATTTTTTTACTTTTTGTTGTTTTTGTGTCATTTATTCGCAACTTATCCAACAAGGATAACATGTACCCCCCATCTTGTGTTTCGGCAACCACGGCAGGGCGCGTCAAGTGCAAGGTCGGCAGCAACGCCACGGGCGGCGGAAGACTACATGAGTTGCACTACTATTAGTACTTCAAAGCATACCAGTATACTTCAAAGAAGTCCAGCACACTTGAAGTATCATCTCATTTCCCATCTTGTGCCGCGGCAACAACGGCAGGGCACGTCAAGTGCAAGGTGGGCGGCAGAAGGCTACATGTACTTATTATTATGAAGTACTACTAGTAGTTGTAAACTTCTAGAGGTACTTCAAAGCATACCGATATACTTCAGAAGAATTATGTATCTCATTCCTCCATCTTGTGCTGCAGCGGCAACGGCAGGGCGCGTCAAGTGCAAGGTGGGCGGCAAAGCCACGGGCGGCGGCAGACCACATGTATTGTACCCACCCGGTACTACTAGTGGTACTTCAAAGTATACCAGTATACTTCTAACAAGTACCTATCTCATTCCTCCATCTTGTGTTGCTGTGTTTTGACCACGGCAGGGCGTGCCAAGTGCAAGGTTGGCGGCAAGGCCACGGGCGGCGGCGCGCTCAACGTGCGCGGCTTCAACACGGCCGGCAAGCTGGTGACCATCCGCGGCGAGCAGATCAAGGTTACCAAGGGCGACTCACAGCAGTACACCCTCTGCTTCCAGCGCAGCGCCCACTCCACGCTCCACTCCTTGTGCATCGGCAGAGCGTGCGCCTACGATGTCGACGCGCGCGGCGACGCGGGCACCAACGTGGGCGCCCTCGCCCAGCCCGATGCGAGCCCCTCCCCTGCCCCCGCCCCTGTTGGCGTTAACGCCGTGCCCAGTGCTGCCTCCACGCCTACACCCTTGCCCGTGGCTGTGCAGAGCTCGACGCCAACCGCCACACCGGTGCCTAGCCCCACACCGGGGCTTAGCGCTACACCGGGGACTAGCCCCACACCGGGGCCTAGCCCTTCGCCTAACCCCACACCTTTGCCCGTGGGTGCACAGAGTTTGACGCCCACCGCCACACCGGTGCCTACCCCCACACCGGTGCCTACCCCCACACCGGTGCCTACCCCCACACCGCAGCCCAGCCCAACACCGATGCCTAGCCCCACACCGCTGCCCGTGGGTGCCCAAAGTTTGACGCCAACCACCACACCGGTGCCTACCCCCACACCGACGCCGAGCGCCACACCGGTGCCCAGCCCCACACCAGTGCCTGGCCCCACACCGTTGCCCTTGGGTGCCCAGGGTTTGACGCCAACCGCGACACCGGTGTCTACCCCCACGCCGGTACCTAGTGCCACACCGGTGCCCACCCCCACACCGGTACCTAGCCCCACATCGAAGCCTAGCGCCACACCGGTGCCCAGCCCGACGCTGTAGCCTAGTAAAATTCCGGAGCCGAAAACCGCCGGAGCCCGGTAAAGCATCGCACGCCCGTCGTCACACCACGCACTGCGGTGACGCCCACGACGGAGCCGCAAGGCAGGACTGCCTGTGACACACACACGGATACAAGTATTTTGGCATGGCAGCCCAGCGTTGGAGGTGCGGGGCCCGCCGCTGCCGCCAGCCATCGCTGCCGCACCCGCCGCCGCCTCTCCCTCCCACTGTGGTTTCAGTGCTCGGCACAGGCTGTGGCGGCTGCCGCTTGTCCGCGGCACCTTCAACTCCAACTTCAACTTGAACTTCTACCCGCTCATACTGCAGCCCTGATGCGGCGCAAGGGTTTCAACCTGCGGAGCTCTGATGGAGCACGGTGCTCAGCACACGTGCGGAGTAGTGCCCAATCGGCGGCAGCGCTAGCATTGCTTTGAGTGCGCCGCCTCGCCACGACTACAGTACACCATGTGGCGACCCCGGGAAGTGCGTTCAGTCACACATACTGCCTGGGGCATTTCGTCAGTACGTTTTGTTGGACATACATGTGTGATACAGCGCGCGCTGACCTTATTTGGGTGGCGCAGCGCCTATGCATTGCTGCTCGTTTGTGGCACGTGCCTTGTGCCGCCACGAGCATACTTCAAGTGAACTTCAACAAGTACATACGCACATGTGAAATGCATGTCATTATTATGTGGCAGGCGTGCGCTGCGGCCTCTGTGTGCCCTTGCTTCGACAGACTGTGTCATGACATGCTGCTGGGCACCGCGCGGTGGTCGTTGCGGAGGCTGCAATGTCGAAGGGCCTTCAACACACACTGCTCTTGTCCCTTTCTTCGCTGCCTGCAATGTTGACAAAATGCTCTTGGCATGTGCTTGAAAACCCATCACCTCCAGCAATGACACCTTTGCTGGTTTTGCATGCTGTACATCCAACAGTGCTCAATCTCCTGCAGGAGATCCGAAACGGTAGGAAGCACCAGCAGAAAAAAAACGCACGTTGTACCAGTACTACATGGTATGAAACTACGTATATATAGGTATATATATATATACTACAGTAGTACTTCGAAACATATACTTCAGAAGTATGTACATGTACTTTTATTAAACTCCGCTTAGGGCGCGGAAAGCCCTTTGCACACGGTGCGCGTGACCAGAAAAAGGGATCAGACAGGTGTAGCGAAAGAGCTGGCAATGCTCAGGATTGCGAACACTAAGGGAGGTCTGGCATGTTGCCAGAGCACTACTCTAATGAATTACAGCCCCATGTCCCCGGGGACCTGCTCCCATCCCCACGCAGCTCCCGGCACACCATGCTCCCCATGTACTTCAACTTGTCTTCAAGTATAAAAGTGCTTCAGAGGCGAATTTTCATGTAGCAGGGCAGAATTTTTGGGCGAATATTTTTTTAGAAGGAGGGAGAGGGGAAAGAAGGAAAAAGAAGGGGAAGAAAGAGGAACGGGAGGATGCCGAGGCACCAGCTGGTAGCAGGGAAGTACAGGTAGCTGTATACTACCCTGTTGTGTGGTTCTACAGTATGCGTCACATGTGACGGGTGCATACCATTCGCCATCACGGGAGTGCGACAGTGGCTGTGCTCAGCAGCAACACTGTCAGGATGCTGGCACATTGGCGTGACCTTGCACACCAGGGCACTTGGCCCTTCCACACATTACATGCAGTTCTGCACGGGGGACAACACGCAAGTGCTTAAAGCTCGTGCATTCCTCAAGTTCACACGCGCCATGCGCCTGCAGCATACAACGTACATGCCAAGTACGGCGAGCATGTGCACGGCAGCGGCAGCGGCTTTACAAGCACTGCTGCCACACAACAGGCAGTCGCACGATGGGCAGACACCACCAAAAGGAAGAGCACATCACAGTGTTGGGTGGACGGTGCATCCATAGGGACTGCCGCATGCAATGCGGGCAGTCACCGTACAGACGTCACTGCATGTGGCAAGGTGCTGCCCGCAGCGGCAGCAGCCAATCTGGGCTGTAAACGCTGCTTGCCGCCTGTTGGCATGGCAGCAAGCAGTTCGCAAGCCGCTCAGGCCGCGCCACGGCATGTAAGCCTCCGCTCACCACATCAGATGTGGAGCACCTACTACTGTAGTAGCTGAGGGGCGGACATGCTCCCACTGCTGCCAGCGGCCACACCAGAGCAAACAGTGTGCTGGCAGGAGTGACAGGGCGGTGGGCGCCCCTGCAGCAGCAGTGCAGTCAGGGCACCGCAACTTCAAGTGCCACCACAGCAACTTCAAGAGCCACCGCAGCACCTGTAAGTGCCACCACCAGGCTACCCAGCAAGCTCCGCACGCAGGAGCACACAGCACGTGAGTTCGGGGCGGCAGCGGCGCGCACAAGCATTGCCAGGTGTGGCAGCAGGACTGGCTGCTGCCTGCGTGTGCTGCCGCTGCCCGCCGGCCAAACGTCAGCCAGCAACTGCCACTGCCGTTTGGCGCTGCTCCGCTGCGCCGCTGCTGTGCCGCTGAGCACCACCTGTCACCCGCGTGCTGCTGCGCAACGCTGCTGAGCACACCAGTGCTGAGCAGCGCTGCTGAGCACCATGGCTGGTCAGCACTGTTGCAGAGCACCGCTGCTGAGCACCACCGCTGCTAAGCACCTCCGCTGCTGCTCAGCACCGCCGCTGACCACCACCGCTGCCAGGCACCACCGCTGCACACTGCTGCTGCTGAGCACTGCGGCTGCCGAGCACCGCTGCTGCTGCTGATGCGCACTGTGAAGCCGCAAAGGAGCTCCTGTCGCGTTCACAGCTTCACACCCCGCTGCAGCTGAGCACTGCTGCCGCTGACCACCGCTGCTGCACCAGCGAGCACGGCACCCCCAATGCCGGCGCCGTCACACCACGTCGCGCTGCGTGGCGCGCTGCTGCTCACCGCCGCTGCCGCTGACCGCCGCTGCTGCAGCCACAAACAGCACCGTCGGCGCCGCTGAGCACCTCCGCTGCTGCTCAGCACCGCTCAGCCACAAACAGCACCGCCGGCACCGCTGAGCACCTCCGCTGCTGCTCAGCACCGCTGCTGCCGAGCACCGCTGCCGCCGTCACCATTGCATGCAGCGTGACTGTGCGCGTGCAGCGGCGCCGGCGCCGTCACACCACGTCGCGCTGCGCGTCGCGCTGCTGCGCGAGCTCCTCCGCTGCGACCGCCGCATCCCCTCGCCCCACCGCAAACCCCGCCGCAAACGGGTTCAGCGAGGGGCGGTTCTGGTTGAAGCTGAAGCCGCCCTCCTCCCCCTCGTCATCGCTGCCGATGTCGTCTGCGCCAAGGATGGTGAAGGCCGGGTGGACGGCGCCCGCGGCGGTCATCTCGAGACCGTTCCCGAGATCGTTCCCGGGATCGTTCCGGGGGCGGCGCGGCGAGCGGCCGTCCTCGGCGCCGTCCTCGCGCTCGGCGTCTGCGTCGGCGGCCTCCTCGCTCGTCGCCAGCTGCGGCGGAGGGGGGAAGTTCAATGTTGAAGTTGAAGTTGGTGTACTTACATACAATGTTTAAGTTGAAGTTGAAGGTAGTGTACTACTACTTTGCCTAGGTAGCCTGCCGGCCCCCGCTAGCCCTTTCTGTGCTAGAATGCATACACTGCCATGCATGTGCCATGGCCACCAGTGGGCGCGCTGGCATACGCCGTAGTACATACCACATGTATGTGTGTGTGGGCTCTTGCACGCCCCCAAGTGCAAAAAAATAGAACGAGTTGCGTACAGCGAACAGTTTCAAGGCGCACCCACCATACACTGCAGTAAAATGTTTGTTTGTACTCCGAACATCAACGCCTACAGTATTCCATGCGCCTGCACCGGTGTTACACGTTCCCTGCTCTGACCACAATATCTGGTTTGCACCCTGCGGGTGGTCGAGCCGTACAGCTGGGATGCAGCTCAGTTTCTTTGGATCCCGGGTATGAGCCAAGTCCCGGGTGTTTTGACAGGAACGGAGTATAGTTCAGCCGCCGAGCCGTACACACATGTGAATCGAGGGGGCAATTCAGAAGGGCAAGACTACTGCTTTGCGTTTATTGGACGGGCGCAAGCGGGTTCACCACGTCCCGCGCTGCGGGTTGGCAGACAGCTTGGGGTGAACACTGTCGAGGGGGTGACATCGAGTTTTCACGGTGTTGGGTGTGGGGCCAGAAAACTGCACGTTTGTGAAGTGAGCATTGCGACAGCAGCCACCGCCCGGCCCACAGCGGACAAGACAGAGGAAGCACTCGCTGCCATCCCGTGCGCCTACCCCTCCTGGGGTGCTGTGCGAAGTGACGTCGCCTAACTCTCCTTGTAGCTCTGCACCCGTCGATTACCCATTTTGACAGCTTCATGGGGTCACCCAGCTGTAGCATGCCCGGCGGCTCAGGCCTGCCCGCTGGCTGGCAGCACTTGTCGGTCTTGGGTGTTCAGAGAACTTTGTTCAATGTTGAAGTTGAAGTTGAAGTTGGTGTACTACGTATCCAAGGCGGAGCGCTAGGCTGCCGGCGGCTCAGGCGTGCCCGCTAGCAGCACTTTCTGTGTTCGTGTGCAGATGCTGCCGGGCATGTGCCATCCCCACGAGCGCGCTGGCATGCATGGCATGGGCTCTTGCACGCCCACAAGTGCGAATAAATAAAATGACCAGGTAGTGTACCGGCAGTGCTATTACTAGCACATGTATTCATTTGTGTGTGAGGACCACCTACCTGTTTTGAGTAGGACAGGAGGCCGCTGGAGCGAGTGGGGCGCCAGATCACGCACACCGCGCACAGCACCGTGAAGTTGAGGACCTCAAACACCACGTCAAACAGCCACAGCCACTGCCACAGCCAGTTGTAGCTCTGCGCCTGCACCCCCAGCACGGCTATCAGCAGCAGCATGAAGATGCACACAAACGCACTGCAGCAGGAGGCAGGAAGGGGGGGGGGGGGGGGGGGGGGGGGGGGGGGGGGGGGCGCAGTAACGGCGGCGAGAGGTGGGTGAGCCAGTCCGCTGCTCACAGGAGTGGTGGAATGAGTGAGCATGTGCGGTTCGTTTTGCGCGGCTGCATGCGGTCCACTGCTCACAGGAGAGGTGGAGTCAGCATGTGCGGTTTGCGCGAACCTGACTCAGCATGTGCAGTTTGCGCGGCTGCATGCAGTCCGCTGCTCACACGAGCGGTGGAGTTGGCATATGCAGTTTGCGCGGCTGCATGGACAGGCAAGGGGGGGTGTCCATGCGTGTGGCTCGCGCTGCTTGACACGACGGCGGCGTGAACAAGACATCTGTGGGAGCAAATAATCACCGCTGCAAACACGGCTGGCAGTCAGCACCAAACGAAGGGCGGCTGGTATGTGTACCTTATGGAGCATGCCAGCTTTTCGTACATATCGAGCTTGTACTTCAGAAGTAGGCGTCACTGTGCTCCTTGAGACAACCGATCATGTTCATACTATATGAAGTACAAAGTACTTCAAAGGATGTTATTAGAATATCACATGTTATTGTACTTTTAAGTATCATAGTACATGAGTTATACTACTGTAGTATGCTTCAGAAGTACATGCATGTGCATGTACCTATGCAGCGCGCCAGCTTCTCGTACATGTTGAGCTTGCACGCCTCATTGTGTCATGTATTTCAGTACTTCAAGTATGATATACTACAGCAGTATATCTATATAGTATGTGACATCATCATGCACAGTATATTATACTTTTAAGGAGGTTTCAATACGTGTGTACCTTATGCAGCGCGCCAGCTTCTTGTACTTCAAAGTACATGCCGAGCTTGTACGTCTCATTGTGCTCCTTCACACGCTCCATCATGATCACACTACGAAGCATGTTGTTGAACTATCCTTTACATCAAACTTCAAAGTAGTACTTCAAGTACATGAAGTACATACTTCAGAAGTACATGAATGTGCATGTACCTTATGCAGCGCGCCAGCTTCTCATACATGTTGAGCTTGTACGTCTCATTGTGCTCCTTGAGACGCTCCATCATGGTCAGCATGGCGCTGTAGATCCACGTCAGGAAAATGAGGTCCGTGATGAATGCGGGCAGCGCCCACGCATCCAGCGCTTGCACCTGACACGTGCGTGACCGCGGGAGTAGCACCAGCGCATGCAGCGGCGGCGGCAGCGGCAGCAGCGGCGGGAGCAGACATACATGCACATCCATAAGTGCTTGCATGCGAGTATGACTCAGTGGCACTGCCGGAACTGTAATTGAGACAACAACTGTACCGTAATTATGGTAAAAGCGTGGTTGGTCACGCTGCGCACACTGACATGCTGCTGCCACTGCCGCTGCTGCTGCGGCCCGCCGCTGGTGCTGCTTCCTCCGCCGCTGCGCACGCTGCTGCTGCCGCCTCCGCTGCACACTGCTGCTGTTACTGCCGCCGCTGCTGCTGTCGCCGCCGCCGCTGCTGCTGCTTCCGCCGCTACTGCTGCTACCGCCGCCGCGGCACACGCTGCTGCTACTGTAGTATATTTAGAATGCATAGTGATGGGTCAGGGCGTACAACGCGTCCACGTGGCAACCAAACATGGCGCATTTTCTTGCCCAAAAATGCGATGTCCTGTTGGTACCTGCACACTTATCCATAACTGCGATACTGTAATACTTCGAGGTAATACGTAGTACTTTGTGAAGTATGAACCAAATAAGTCTGAGGTACTTCCTGTGTACATATACAGCGTATGCAGAAAAAAATGTATACTTCGAATTATGTACTTCTTCTTTACACTGTGACCCAGCACTAAGAGTACACATCAAGTACCTACTTATAGTATACACTTCTAGTATGCACTTCCAGAAGTTGTACTGCAGTACTAGTCTATGCGTCATGACACTGGGGCGAATCACCATGTACATACATGACCTCAAGTACACTAGCACGTCATCTGCTGCGCCCCACCGTTGCCTCGTCCCTGAACTTGGTTGACAGGCACGCCTGCGTGCTAATCTGCATGAAGCCCGTAACCAAACCCCTAAACTTGTGAAACCGAAGCACACTGTCGCCCACCATTCTGTGGGTCCACATCAGTCCCTATCTAGCACTCCAAAGTATGAATATATATGTATACGTAGTACATATCATATTTTTACCACTACTGTAGTATATTATACCGGTATAATATATAGTATAGTTCTGGTATGCTACTGCTAGAAATTGTAATGCATACACCATGTGCTGCGCCCTGTCGCACCGTCGTCTCGTCTCCTGTTGGAACAGGCGCGACTGTGTGGTGGTGTCCATAATGCCCGCAATCACACCCCTAACCGTACACTAGTAACCTACTTCTTGAAGTACACTGTGGCCCATCACCATGAGTACACAACAAGTACCATCTTCCAGCATAGCCCTTTACAAATAAAGATGTAATATATACATGCACCATCGGCTGCGTCCTGTCTCGCTGTGGGCTCGTCTCCAAGCTCGTCTGACATGATGCCCGTGACCGAACCCTAAACGCATACACAAACTGTGACCCATCACTATGACTACACATCAAGTACCAACTTCTAGTATGTACTCTCAGTATGTACTTCAAGTTGAAGTTGTACCACTGTACTGTACTGTACCTGGTACTACTACTAGTAGTCTATGTGTCATGTGCTGCACCCTGCCTCACCGTGGCCTCATCGCCAAACTTGTTGGACAGACATGCCTGGGCGGTGATGTCCACAATGCCCGCAATCACACCCTAACCGTACACTAGCAGTTTACTTCTTGAATTACACTGTGGCCCACCACCACCATGAGTACACATCAAGTACCTGCTTGGAAGTATCTACTACTACTTATTAGTGCATGTATACACGTCTGGTATGTACTTCGAAGTACTTGCAGAGGTACTACAGCAGCACATCAGAAGTACTTCAAGTTTTGAAAGAGTATGTACTTCTAGGAATGGTACATATTGTGCTGCACCCTGTCTCACCGTTGCCTCATCGCCAAACTTGTTGGACAGGCGCGCCAGCGTGGTCATGTCCAGGAGGCCATAACCAAACCCCAGACATACATACACTGTGGCCCATCACTATGAATGCACATCAAATACCTACCGCATACACTTCTAGTTTAGTACTTCGAAATATGTTCGTCTAGGAGTTGTGATGTGCTGCGCCCAGTCTCACCGTGGCTTCATCTCCAAACTTGTTGGACAGCCGCGCCTGCGTGGTGATGTCCATGAGACCCGTCACAAAGAAGGCTATCGTCAGAAGGCCCACCGACACCTGCCGCGCGCACCAGACGCACACAGGTGTATCTCGTCAATTACTTCCGTTTACAAAACGCACTGCCAAAACAGCAGTAACGGTCGCGTCAGCAGCCTACATGTACACTTCAGAAAGTATTCTACTTCGGGGAAGTATGATACTGTCGAAGTACTTCAAAGCATTTAATGCAGAAGTATGATTCAAAGTACCATATATATATACTTGGTGTGTGTATACCTGCACTGTTTTGGTGCCAGCAGAAAGGGGGGAGGATCAGTTGGGGGCGCGGCAACAGATGAGACATGTGACCAGCTGCTGCGGCGGCCACAAACTACGCCCCGAGTCTCGGCTGTGCTGCGTTGCCATCTGCATAGTGAGTTTCGTGACATTAGTGAAAATCCAAGACTGCAAACGCAAATGTCCACCTCGAAATGTTTTCGCTAAGCTAGTCATGGCGGTGCCTAGGGCGCGACAGCACGACGCCCGTGAGTGCCCATGCATCACCCGCTGACAGTATGTACATGTAACACGTGCCTGTAAAAATACTTGCACTATGTTCAGGGGTATATTATCAGTAAGACATACATATATTGTACAGTAACAATACACGCATTTGCTAGAGATACTTATTTATAACTAGTGTTGTAGCGTACTGTACGTGTCAAGTATGTACTGTGGAGTGTATGCTATAGTAGAACAAGCGGTACACGAATGTGCTGTGTGTGGAATCATGCTTGTTTCCGGTCACACGCACACCATGTGTGAACGGCTTTCCGCGCTGCAGGTGGAGTTGACTGAAAGTACTGTGCAAGTTTCTGAATCTCTTTGTGTGTACGGAGTGACCGGATGGCGGGGTGTAGTAATCACAGCGCCCGCCTGTACTACATGTATGCACACGAAGGGTGTGTTTGAACTAGCAGTACATAGTGGAGTGAGAGCTATTTCAGTAAGACACACGTGGTTCTACATCTACAGCGCACTTTAATAACCACAGCGCGTGTGGTTGCACACTGTGCCCAAACAATGTACCACATACCAACATATGTACCATTACTACTATGATACTTCAGTAGAAGTGTATATGACACCATAAACATATGTATGAACATCATGTATGCTGCAAGTGAATACTTCAGAAGTACCTAATAGTACATATGTATGCACCTTTTCTTTGCGCTCCAAGTCTGGCCGCACTATGCCATAGCCCAGGCACACCGCCAGCAGCAGCAGACGCACCGCCGCTCGCAGCAGCACCTGCAGCAGACCAGCAGCGCCACGCGGTGCACACAAAAATGGAAATGGTTAGTACATGCTTCAATGTGATGACTATAGAATAATGTATGGTAAAATGATACTTCGAAGTACACTGTATCAAGTTATCAATACACATAGTACTTTGAGTAGGTACCGGTACATAATAAATCTCTGCAATGAAACCTCTGGGCATGCATGTGTGCATGCCATTGGCTCAAACTGGAGTCAGGGCTGAGTGGATTGTGCGACAACCAGTGTCAGTGTGCCGCAGTCCATGTGCACAGACTGACATGGTACAGTACATTATCATTCCGCACTGTGCATGCAATACTGTTCAACTTCGATATCGGAAGTAGGAAACAGGTGACATAGTAATAAAAATGACGTGGATACATTCATACACCGTACATGTGCGCCATACTTGCAGTCTTCATTAGCGATACACACTGTCGATACTTGTCATGATGGCACAGGTATGTGGCCTTCCACTACATGTCCCACGCTGTGTGCGGCAACTTCAACTTCAAATTCAACACCAACTTCAAAACCTGTATGTGGCGCTCAGCACACATTTCCACAAGCCCAGGACGTGCACTGCCCTGCAGCAGCGCCAGCATGGGCTATAACTCATTGTGGCCAGAAAATACTTGGACACTTGTTTATAGAAACAGACATCGTCATGACTTCAGAAAAAAAATTTCGGGAAGTACTTGGAAAGCACTTCAAGAACATCAGTGTGTGCTGCCGCCATGCCCACGCACCTGAACCTATCGAAGCCTTGGCTGCGCGTACAGTCTCTGGCAGAGCTTTACATATATGTATACAGTTATGCAAGTACATTAAGTGGCACCTGGCACACACACACTTATCCTTCGCAGTGTTTGATACACGAAAATGTAGAGAACTTGCATCACCTGGGGCCTTGCAACACAAGTGCACAAACTACTAAAACCACAGTAGCATGTGTCTATATACTTCAACAACTGTATCTATTTCAACTTGAAGTAGGACAGCTCTCGCAGGCGGCGCACCTGCATGCCCATGGCAAACACCATGGGCGCGCGGTACGGGCAGCAGTAGGGCTGCCCCGTGCTGTTGGCATTGGCGTACGCCCCCAGCCACGCAAAAGACTCCGCAATCGCCACGCACAGCACGCCCAGAGTCGCCCAGTGCAGCGGCAGCGCGGTCTCCCGGTGACGCCACGCTAGCAGGCCAAAGCTCAGCGCCAGCAGCACAAAAGCACACCCTCGCACCGCCTCAAAGGGCAGGTAGCCATAGTCAGAGCCTGGGGATGGGGGGCGGGTGGGGGGAGGGCAGGGGGCACCGGCGCCGAGTGTAAGAGCTTCGGATTGCGGACATGCCTACAGCGGACACGCAATGAGTTGCTGTGGGATTGTGAACCAAACCCGAAACGAACACCTCCCTTCTGTAAAAACTCATCTAGGAGCGATAAACTCTAGGTCTCACGTATATATCTCAAAAATGGGTGTCAGCAGTGTGTGTCCGCAGTCCCGACTATGGGTGTCAGTTGGGGGGTGGCGGCGGGTTGCCAGAGGCAGCGGCGCGGGTATGGTGCAGTGTGGCCCACTGTGTGGGGCAGTGGTGATGAGCAGCTTGGAGGTTGTGTACGGCACAGTGTGCGCTGCTGGCAGGCAGTGTGTCTCCAAAAATGCGAGACAAAAAGCTGTCAGTGGCGGCGTGAACCTCAGGTGGGAACGGCCCTAGCAGGCACCAGACTGACGGTCGGGCTGACCCTTATTGTGTGTGTCTGCAAAGTGTGCGTGGCACCATGGCAACTTCAGATCTCGCAAACCTAGTGATAGAAGTACCTGGCTGGAGGTCGAGCCCTAGCCTGCCGGCGGCTCAGGTCTGTTGTTGACCTCACTTTGTGTGTTCGCGTGCATACACTGCCGGGCACATTTGTGTGTTCGCGTGCATACACTGCCGGGCACGTGCCATGGCCAAAAGCGTGCTGGCGCGCGTGACGTGGGCTCTTGCACGCCCACAAGTGCAAATAAATACAACTACCACGTAGTACATTTGAAGTACAGCGCACTCGCGATTTAGTGCGGGGTAATGTCACCCCCCTAGCACCCCGCACTAAAGCAAGACCCGCACTGAATCGAATAGGGCATTGTGTATCGTTTACACAGATTTAAGTGGTCAGTGACAGGTCTCTGGACCCCGCACTAAACCGCTACCGCACTAAATCAAAGCGAGCTAAATTGCGAGTGCACTGCACCTCAGTTGCTTTGTTGTGCAGCTCAGGCAGTGCGGCACCTGGTGCGAGGCTCACCTGGCAAGTACCCGTAGGGGTTTTTGAAGGTGATGTCGCCGGTGAAGGCAGCGTCCAGCTGGATGCCCGACCAGCGCGGCGCGCACACCTGCATCATGGCGTACGTCAGGCCGCCCTCCGGCACATCGTACCTGCACACATGAGACAGTACATAAGAGCATCAGTAAAAGTATATTGTGCACAGACTCAGCAGTGCTCAGCAGAGCATGTGCCGACGCGTAAGAAGCAGGAGCTCAGCAGCAGCCTGGTCATCAGGGGTGGTGGTGTTGCTGCCGCAGCCGCTGCTGGTGCCACTGCTGCAGCAGCACCCGCATCGGCCCTGGTGTTGTGCTGAAAAAAGCTATGAAAGGCATGAGGTAGGGACTCCAGACGGCGATATCCTATGGCGGGCCGGCCTGCCCACTCGGATGCATGTGCAGCAGTGCCGCATGGGATGGAGCTGCCATGATGGTGACACTTTTCACTTCCATCAGCGCAGCGAGCGCAATACCAGGTCAGCCGCTGGCTTGTTCGCATACAGCAGGGCCACGCGGCGGTGCACATCAGAAAAAGTCTTTTTGGCGGTTAGTGGGTGCCACGTGTGCGTGTGCAAGGTGTGCGTCACCACAACAGTTCTATGCTATGCCAGGCCCGACTGCTGTCAACAAGACAGTGTTTTCAGAGTTCAGCGTGCAGCAGCTAGCAGGCCACCTCAGCGCAGCGCACTCACTCCGTGGCCACCTCGCCCGTGAGCGCCGTGTTGTTGGCGTTCCATGCGAGCGGGAAGCTGTGCAGCTCCATGTTTGTGAACCCATCAGGCACCACAGGTCTGGGCTGCTGGCACAGGTCCACGGGGGGCACATCAATCTCGTACTCCGAGTCCTTGTAGAAGAGCACCTTGGTGCTGTAATTGCCACCCAGGCTGGTGCTATAGGGCTCGACAGACATGGTCATGTCCAGCTTGATCAGGGAGACCCCCTCCTTGAAACCCAGGGGCCCCTGATCCGTGCCGTACATGAACTGCTCGCTGAACGACACCAGGGTGTTGTTCACCTTGTCGGACAGGTGGTAGCGGAACGCAGAGGCTCCGGGCCATGCTGCCGCCAGCAGCAGCGCCGCCAGCCCCCTCCGCACCCCCATCACACCTGGTGTTTGCTGTTGCTCTTTGTGCTCCCGTGTTGCAGGCGCTTGTTCGCTCCCCGCTGCTAGGTGAAATACTGCAGTCGCATGGTACCTCCCGCCCTCCCACCCTCCCTGCTGCTGCTGCTGCTGCCGCCGCTGGCAGCTGTCGTCCCCGCGCCCGCCACCTGCCGCCACGCGCGCCCGTTGTGCACGTGTGTATATATCTCTGCAGAGAGTTCGAACGCCGATCGCGATATCGATCTCGCGAGGATCTGCACACGATTGCACACGTATATAGAGTGTGCACGTGCGCGAAGGCAGTGCGCACGCCGAGCCTGAGAGTGTGTGCTTTCACTTCCACGCCCAGGGCAAGCAAGCACCTCCCCCCACCCTAAACCATGGCTCCCCTCAAGGCAAGCGCACCCTGCCACCCTATCGTCTCCCCCCTGCCGCTTGGCGTGTGCGATATCCAGGCACCTCCCGCCTCGCCGCATTCGGATCTTTGAAACACGGAGCTTGGTTGCTGTTGCCTGCCTGCCCGTGCCCTTGCAGGTCGGCATCATCGGCGTGGGCCGCATCGGGCGGTGCCACTGCGCGTCCATCGCCAGCGTGCCCACCAAGGCGAAGATCACCATGATCTGCGACATCTTCGAGCCCGCCCTGCTGGAGGTCCAGGTGGGTGCCCCCCCTCCCAGCCATTCCGTCCCTACTTGCGACACAGTGTTGCTGCCTCCGAGCCGCCGACACACACCGCCGCCGTACCGCCATGCTTGTTCCAGTACGCAGCCCCCTCCCCCCTAGTGATGCCCCGCCCTTAGCCCCCTCGCCTGAGCCGTTGCCAGGCACCTGCGCCCCTGCCGCTGCCGCCACAGCCCGCGGTGCACCGTTGAGCTCCCCAGCGGCATTCGCTCTCCGGAAGATACTGCCCTGGCTGCTCATGTTTCTAAGCTGTGGGGGGTGCGCCATGCGTGTGTCTGGCGCTGCTGCAGGGCATGTACAACATCGCCGCCGTCACCAAGGACCCCCTGGAGCTTATCAACCACCCTGATGTGGAGGCGGTCATCATCTGCTCCCCCACGGACCAGCACGCCGACCAGATCATCGCCTGCGCCGAGGCAAGCACAGCACACACACACTGTTTTCTAGTCGCAACACAACGGCTTGGGGGCTGCGCCTGCGGGCGCCCGCACCTTAGCTGCTGTGCCGCTTTGAAACGCGCACGTTAAAGCGCCAGGAGAGAGGCGCGGCAGCTGGTGGTGGCGGGTGTGAAGGATGGGTGGCGGCGGAGGAGGCGCCGAGGCCTGGTGCAGCCCTGTCGCAAACGAGCAACTTTTGGCGGAGGCGGACCCTCCTACTTGAAGCTGCGAGCAGCGGGGCCTGCTGTGCGGGCAGTCGGAACTGCACATCTCTGCTGTGCGAATCGCTGGCCGAAACAGGCCGCTGCGCAGCGGGGCCAGCCGTTGTCTCGTGTACAGACGCGGCTTCACGGCCCCGTTTTTGTGCAACATGACATCTCGGACCCTGAGAGATGCCGCCTGATGCCTGCTCACGGCTGCTTATCGACCTGTTGTGGCAGTGGCCGCCCCTTGGGTTATGGCAATTGCCTGCCACAATGGCACTTACAGTTGCGCTGCTGCCACTGCATGCACCCGTAACCGTTTTTTCCGTGTTTCTGCAGGCCGGCAAGTACATCTTCGCCGAGAAGCCCATCTCGCTGAGCCTCGACATCATCGACCGTGTCGACAAGAAGGTGCGTGCCTCACAGTTTTCTTTTTTAATCTGTGCACACAAGACCGTCTTATTTTCTTCACAGCATAGCGTGCTATGACGCGGTGGCGCGCACTGATGCAAAGCGCGCGGGGCTGCAGGTGTCCGCTGTGCGCCGCGCAATTGCAGCAGTCGCCGCAGTCACGAGGCGCCCACCTTGCACCTCGCACTACGCCACCGCACGAATCACACGTACATGGCCGTTACACACAGCTTTTGCCGCCTAACCGCAGCTAGTTTCTCCCCCCAGCATCCACTGAATGGCACATCGGTAGCGCAGACTGCAGGTGGGGTGGGTCGCTTGCAGTCGCGTGCTGCTTCTACAAAAAAAAGTGCTTGGCTTGCGTGGCTGTGTGCTCAACGCTTGTGTGTGTGCCTGGCTGGAGTGCGCAGGTGAAGGAGACTGGCGCCCTGTGCTTTGTGGCGTTCCAGCGCCGC
Source organism: Ophiocytium majus (assembly GCA_032358315.1). NCBI lineage: Eukaryota > Xanthophyceae > Mischococcales > Ophiocytiaceae > Ophiocytium > Ophiocytium majus. The sequence continues at coordinate 31,285 of JAULBY010013235.1, read as the reverse complement.
TTCGACCCCCACTTCATGCGCCTCAAGAAGGCCGTGACCGACGGCGAGGTGCGTACAGCTGTAGTGGTTGATGTCAATCAACGCACTAGTGAATGAACCACATGAATTTACTATTTGAAGTATACTGTTCCGGCGCCGCTTCGATCCCCGCTTCATGTGCCACAAGAAGGCCGTGACCGACGGCGAGGTGCGCACAGCTAGCGATCTCAATCAAAGCGGTAGTTAACCACATGAAAGCCATACTTTGCACAAAGCTTCTGCTGTGAAACTGCCTTGCCCCTCCATGCGCCTGAGAAAGGCCGTGGCCGCCGGCGAGACGTGCGTGGCTACTGTGAGTTCACAGTGAAATCATAGCAAATATTTATAAGCGAACTACACGGCTTGCGCACTTTTATAAATGCATACAGTGTCGCTGTCGCCTGGCTGAGGGACGGCCAAGGTTATGTGTGCCCGTGTCAAGTCGGTAGCACTTGTTTGTGATTCCACTAGTTGGCACCACTACACCACCACTGCGTTTCGCCGCGCTGCATGTGCAGCGATGCAATGCACAATCGAATGGCGTGCTCATTTGGGTGAGTGTGGCGTTTTTCTTTTTTTGTTACATAGCCAACGTGACTAATTTTGCCTCCCAATTTGCATTTTGTGGCACATGCAGGCGGGCACCATCCACATGGTGCACATCGTCTCCCGCGACTCCAGGTAACAAATAGCATGCATTCCAGAACTACATGTATACTATAGTAACCTGAAATACCTTCCCACGCGCCACTGTGCTCGGCCACAGCGTGCTCAGCAGCACATGCACCAGGCATAACTCCACCCCAGCGCGTGCCGCCAGCGCATGCCACAAACGCTGGCGCATGGGGGAGCGGCCCTATCCACCATCACACCGTTTGCCACTGCGCAAGCAGTGCAGCCGCACTGCACACATGGTCTCGGTCCGACAGGGGACACCACATTCTCTGCAGTGTGCATGTCTTCTTTTTGGAGGCTTGTGCACAAACAACCCCGCAAGTACAGTGCAGCTGCACTGCACACATGTCTTGGTCCAACAGGGGGCACACTCTCAACATGTATTCTTACATGTCTATTTTCTTGTGCATTCTCAACATTGTTTTTGTATGTTTATTTTTGGGTGCTTGTGTGGCCGGCAGCCCCCCCCCGGTGGCGTACGTGAAGGTGTCTGGCGGCCTGCACAACGACATGGCCGTGCACGACTTTGACATGGCGCGCTTCATCATTGGCTCTGAGGTCACCGAGGTGTACTGCAAGGGCTCCTGCAAGGTATGTTTTTATGAACACGTACAGCATCTCATGTGGGACAGTGTACATATCGAGGTATACTGCCTTGAGGGCACTTGTAAGGTATTTTGACATGGAACTATACAGCATGTCATGTGGTCTGCATACAGTAGACTTTGACATGGCGCACTTCACCATTGGGACTGAGGTCACTGAGGTGTACTGCGAGGGCTCCTGCAAAGTACATTTACTTTGCACATGTACAGCATATCATGTGGTCTCCATACTCTAGACTTCATTTATGGTGCGCTCGTTCACTGGGTCCGAGGCCATCAATGTGTACTGTGCTTTTACTTTTACAGCAGGTCATGTGGTCTATGTACACTATACACACACATGGACCACAATTTAGTCCCGGCCTCTGGCGCGGGATGACACCCTCCATGTATACCGCTGTACTCAGTCCACACTCTTCTAAAAATACATCACATGTTGAAGCATGTGTATAGGGGCATGCTCCCGATATATTATGCATGCCTACTGCACTGAATCCACATATTTCATTCACATGTTGAAGCATGTGTATGGGGGCATGCTCCCGATTTATCGTTGTACGCGCTGCTATGAGCGCTGGGCCCTCACAAGTTTGTGACTGCGTTACGCGCTGAGCACCCTGTGCGGACGTGGAGCTGCTGTTGCTGCAGTACACACTGAACTACTAGAAATATGTGTATGGAGTCGTGTTCCCGCTATGCTCGTGCTGATCTGAAGTTTCTCCTGCGTTTGGTGCAGCGACAGCACATGTGTTGCGCGCTCAGCAGCTTGTGGTATTTGAAATCTGCCATTGTACTTCATCGACTGCAGTCATGATGTATGTGACCTCAATCTGTGCACACATCAAGGATGGCGTAATGACGGCACAGACCAGAAAAAAGTTGAGCCTAATTAAATTTCTTTAAAATTGCGTCTTGAAAAAAAAAGACGTGCATCCCGCTACACTTTGCATAGGCATATGGCCATCTGGAGCCCTGCCGAGATGGGTAACATTATTGAAATTCTGAGATACAATACACTATTGAAAAAATGTATGTGTATTACTTGGTCGATCCTAGATGAGTTTTCATCTACTTCAACAAGTATATATTTAGTGTGTGTAAACCATGACTTCCCAGACGACTATTGTACCCATTGGGGTCATGGCAAGGACATGGGTCGGCTTGACTCGTGGGACGCCTATCCCTTGTGAGGCCCACATTCCTTGTCGGCTTTTTAGTAGTAGAGGTGATTTAAACTGGAGCAGTGGGGTCACCTTGTGCACTGGCATGACCTCAACTGCAGATGATTCTCGCTCCCAGCAGCAGTGGAGGCCACCAGGTGCGCCCCGCGATTGGTTTGTCTAGCAACACTGACACTTCAATTTGAAGATGCCCCAACACAAAAATGTCAGTTTTCAAGTATTCACAGAGCAGATATAGACCATACCATTGCGAGCTACGACACACGCACACGCAGTGCTCAGCAAAAGCCTCAATCGCCACCATTCCGCGTGCTGTTCTAGGTGGACCCCGCGACTGGTGAGACATGGACACCTCAATGTTGAAGTATTTACAATACACAAAAGCACACAGTGCGAGCCACGCCACACACGCACTCGCAGCGCTGAGCAAAAGCCTCAGCCGCCACCTTATCCGCGTTCTGTGTGTGCCACCAGGTGGACCCCGCGACCGGCGAAGCGGGCGACATTGACACCTCAATTTTTAAGTTCTCACGAAACAGGAAATTAGCGGTACATTGCAAGCTGTGCCACACACACGCTCGCAGTGCTGAGCAAAAGCCTCGACCGCCAATTTTTGGCGTGTCAATTTTCCGCGCTCTGTATGTGCCGCCAGGTGGACCCCGCGATCGGCGAGGCCGGCGACATTGACACCTCCCTCGTGGTGCTGACCTTCGAGAACGGTGTGGTGGCGACCATCGACAACAGCCGCAAGGCCACCTACGGCTATGACCAGCGCGTGGAGGTGTTTGGCAGCGGTGGCATGGTGCAGCTGCAGAACGCGTACCCCAACAACGTGGTCAGCTCCACGGCGGCTAACATCCACCACGACCTGCCCTTCTCCTTCTTCATGGACCGCTACACGGACGCGTACCGCAACGAGATGATCACGTTCGTGGACGTGTGCGCCAGGTGAGGGGTGATCATGAATGCATGTGTTGCTGATTTCATGAATGAACGAACGTTGTTGGCGTTACATGTTTTGCTTCTTCCCTGGACCGCCACATGTGCTGCAACAAGAAAACTTGCGTTTGTGGAAAAAAAACTGACAGCAAGGGCTCACCGTGCTTTCCCGGTGTCACAACGCATGTGCTACATCACATGCCTGCCTCAGCATCCGAGGTACACATGCATTCTCTTACCTGCCAAATGCCCTTTCTTGTACACCTGCTTGGTGTTTCCCCTCTCCCCCCCTGGCAGCGCGGACAAGAAGACCCCCGTGGGCGTGGGCGACGGCCGTGCCGCCTACATCATCGGCAAGGTGAGCACCCCTCAACCACAGTTTTATCAAAGTACTACTGTAGTACTTGTTTTAACAGTTGAAGTAAGGCACAGGTCACAACTTGGCTCACAAGGCAGTATGTCCCAGCAGAGCCGAAATAGCACCACCGAGTGAGTCGGCCCTCGTGCTTGTGTCATCACGCATCAGCTGCTGCTGGCGACACATGGCATGTTGGCGCCTGGACTTGGGGCTCTGGTTTCAGCCGGTCGTTGTGGCATTCAGCAGTGCCGTGCCATCTGTTTGATGGTCGGTGGTGACGGTGGTGTGCTGCTTGTGAGGTGACTCACACTTGGTATTGCATCCACTGGCGCTATCCCCCCGCCTAACCTAGGCCCCCCACACACCCGCAGAAAAAAATGCTGTTCCCGGTGAGGGAAGGTGTGGGGACGGGTGAAGGTCATGAGGAAAGGTCTGAGAGGCCGCAACGCTGCGGTGAAGGGACGGTCACCCAGGAGCGTTCGATTTTTGAAACATGTGCTCTCTCTGCTCCTTGGTGCGTGACGCCACAGGCCGCCAAGCAGTCCATGGAGACCGGCAAGCCCGTCAAGATCTCCGAGGTGTCGGCATGACTGCCATCGCGGTTGTGAACGGCGCCCGGCGGTGGCCAGTCACACTGGCAGCGGCGCGCCGCCACTTGTGGCAGGGGGGGGTGGGGGGGTCTACTCCAAGAAGTAGAAGTTGAAGTGTCAGCACAGCCATGCTGCTGCTGAGCACTGGGTGGGGTGCTAGGGGGGCCCTGCGGTCACAGCGAGGCGCTGTGGCGCGGCAGTGGCGGGCGATGAAATTTTGTGGTGGCAGAAGGCGTGTTTTTGTGAAGCACACACGGCACGGACCGCATCAACTACAGTCTGTCAATGGGTGCGATACGAAAATCTGGGCGCTGCTGTAAGTGCGCGCTTGCTGCTGCTCTGTGCTGGTGCCTGTGTGTTTTTGGTTTTTCGTTGTCGCCCTCACGAGTTGTGCCAGCTGCGCCGGGCGCATGCGTCAGTCAACAGCGGGACACCGCTAGCATGATACTTTTGAAGTAGACGGCCTTTCGTGCCGTCTGCTGTATCTGTAGGCTTGCGAGGCGTGAAAGCTTGTCAGACAAGAACCGGCATGTTCACTCAGCTCTAAGCACCTGCAGTCGACTACAGTAGTCTGCAGTTGGGTATCACGGGTGGGGAATTGTGACCCAAGTGACAAGGGCAGGCGGGCAAATCACCGACCCTCTGAGACACCTAATGGACACCTGGGTAGGCGCACGCGGCTGAAACAGCACTTGCTTGGCAACCTACTACGAAGTATATGAAAACTCATCTAGGAGCGATAAACTCTAGGTCTCCTCACCGGTAGGGGCCGTCACCCTGGGCGAACCCGTGCAAGGGGGTGAACAAACCAACACATATTTGCCACATCATCAGTATGAGCAGCCAATGAGGCAGGCAGCGTTGTGGCAATGCCATGCATGCACTGCACCTGCTCAGCAAAAAGCGGAGCCAAGCATGCACGCCCTGTTGCCGTCGGAAAGTTTTATTATGGGTCCACTGCAATTCATATTCATCCTGTCCTTTTCGTTTTTCTGCGCCTACCTAGACAACAGCGCTACAGTACACATGCCTGTTGCATGGCGGCAACGGATAGGCACCAGGTACAGACCCGTTCACACTCCGCTCCTGCCAGCCCTACCATGGCGAGGTACCAACCGCATGGTTGCGGGCCTCCGCATGCCCACTCCATCACCGGTCAATGGCCAACAACACCAGCACGGCACACACCAGCCAAATCTCGCACTGCTTCACACCCACCCCAAACACACAAGCGAACCGCACGGCTCCGCTACTCTTCATCCCAATAGCCCTGCCCCCTAACACCCATGCCGTCCCCGCTGCGTGCCGCTGCCACAACATGGCGCCGCCCCCCCCACCGCCGCTCCCTCCACCCCCAACCGTGCGCCACTGCTGTGCCGCACCCCCTGGCTGCTCTGGCAACGCACGAGCTGCATGGGCGGCGGCACGGCGGCGGCCGCCGCGGCTATGCGAGCCTCCCTCGCCCACACCTTGTAGGAGAAGTCGCCGGTGCCGTTCTGCAGCCCCCATAACTTGTCCAGACTCAGGCACTGCTTGAGGGTGGGTCCGTTGGGGCCCTGTCCGCGCCCCTGCGTCGACACTATGAGGGCCTCCCATTCGTCGCAGGCCAGCAGGTACCTGCGAGAGACAGCACGCGGTTCAGAAATTTTGCTTTTGGTACGTGTACACGGCCTTGAGAAGTGGACCGTACCGAGTGACGTGATGTTGAGGCCGGTATAACAGATGTGCCGTGTGATGGGTCAAGGTTGTTATCTCCGTTGCACACACAGAGCTGTCCCTGCCCTGGGCGAAGTTCGAAGTTTGCTCAATAATGATTGGGGTGCGTGCTTTTGCGCCGCTTTTGTGCTGGCTGTGGGAGTATTGAAGCCTGGCTACTAATGCAAGTCTTAACGTACTGAGGCGTGGCGGGTCTGTCACTTGTGACCTCCACTACAATGTGAGTGATTTGCATGTAATCCCCAGCCACAATTTACCGCGCATGCAACGCATGTTTGAGCAGTACAGTGTACCGTATCCGGGCGCCGCCGGTCCTTTCCCCCTAGCCATAAACGCAAGACGGTGCACGCACGCACATCAACTAGCGCTGCCACCGCTGCCGCCGCACCAGCACCCTCGCCACCACCCCCCAACACGCCCCACAACAGCTCCCCCCCACACGCACTTCTGCAAAGGCAAGCACTGTCACCGCAACCACGCGCCACCACCAGCAGCACAGCGCACACACACACTCACGGTGGCGGCGGCGCCCCCCGCCGCATTGTCCTCCCCACGCTCTCCTCCGTGGGAAACAGCAGCTCCGCGTGCGAGAACGTGGGGTAGCAGTCGCTGCCGCGGAACGCCCGCAGCCCCCCCTGCGCGCTGCGCGCCCGCCGCTGGTCGCCGCCCAGGCAGCGCCCGCAGTCGACGGCGTTGCGCCGCTTGTCCCAGCGCACACCGTCGCCGCCGGTGGGCTCTCCGCACACGCGGCCCGTGTCCGCCAGGTTCGGCACGATGCGGATGCCCTTGGGGTGGGGCTTGGGGTGGTTGGGCTGGAGGTAGTGGCGCCCGTGCCAGCTGCGGGGAGGGAGTAAAAAAAGGTGGGTGGGGACAGGCGTGTTTGAGTAGTAGCGCAGCTGCTGCCGTGGAGAGTGGTTTGCGTATGGTGCGTTGGCTTCAGCGCGATGTAGCCGGAAGCTGCATGTGTTGGGCTCACACAGAGGGCCTGCAAGTCTGTGTTGGCTGCAGCAGCGGTGGCGGTGGTGCTGATGCAGCGGCTGCTGCCGCTGACAGGTGCAGAGAAACTAATACAGGAAGCTGCTGCAATGGCACACAGTTTGTTGGCAAGAGCACCTAGCCGGTGGCCACGCTTTTGCTGATGCTGTGAGGTGCACCACTCCTGTTGCTTCATGCACTCTGTGTTGGGCACTGCGTACCAGCGCACAACAGCCACTCCCGCTGGAGCGACTCACCCTATATTCCCCCTGACCCCGGGCACGGCCTCGTAGTGCTTTTTCCCCTTGGTGTTTGGGTGGTACGGGTACTTCTTCCCCTTGACAGTGATGCTGTTGGGGTCGCTTGGCTGGTCCACCCTGGCGATGAATGCCCTCACTTCGGCCTCTCTGGTGGGCAGCCTGGGTGGGTCGGCGGGCTTGCGCCCCGGACAAGGCCACGCGAGCAGCTGCTGCTCTGTGCAAGGAGCGGACCACGCCACGCCAGCGCGTGGCCGCGTTGCCAGCGGCATGACAGAGGTGCTGCAGCCACTGATGTGGGTGTCCTCGGTGGTGGGTGTTGTGCACGCGGCAGACCTTTGCCTGCTGCGTCCTGCCAGCTCTGCGCGCAGTGCCGCTGTCGCGTCACGGGAACCGTGTGAGGCTGCCGGCGCTGCTGGTGGTGCACTGCTGCTGCGCTGCAGCTGCTGTTGGGACCCGAGTCTCCAGGACACCTGCCTATTGAGACTGTCAGAGCGTGTGCTGCTGCTTGAGGCACTGCTGGTGGCTACTCCTGCATGCTGTCATGATGGCACAAACACCCTGCAGGCCTGCCTTCACCGCTTCAAAAGTGACAGTTTCGACTTGCATGTGATGCCACTGTTGGTGGCGAGCTGCTGCTGCTCTCTCGACCTGTCCAGCAGTAGAGTGGCGCATCACGAATTCCCCACAGCGGCACGGCATGGGCGTCGCGTGAGCGCCAACTCAGGAGAGCAAAGCAAGCAGCGGCGCCCACCACCGCTCTGCCTGAGCTCTGTCGCCGCCGACGCCACGGAGTGGGGCAAGAAACCCCCCCCAGTGCTCTCAGTGTGGAGGCACACTGGACGCAGCCACCACCCACACCGCAGGGGGGACGGGGCAGCACTAGCGTGCAGCCAGCATCAGCAGCGGCGGCAGCAGCCTGCGCACACCTGCACTCATTGGCGGTGTGTGTTTCTCCCCGGGGGTTAACAGCTGCAGCGGCGAGCTAGGCCCAAGGAGCACTGCAGGAGTAGGAAGGGGGGGCAGAAAATGGCGGGTGCGGCTGCAGCTGCCGCCATCGCAGCCGAGGCAGACTCGCGTTCCCCAGACCCTGCCGGTGCACCCGCGTCACCGCGGCGGCACGTGCGCCAGGTGTCCAGCAGCACCGTGTTCACTGCGATAGCCAAGGGGGGGTTCGACAAACTTCTCGAGGATGCAAACCCGGACTGCATACGCAACGTCAGGTGCGTCTGCACGTCCCCCCCACAGTCATGTGGTTGCTCGGCCGGGCATGCCTCATCGCACCGCTACCTGCTTGAGCACTGATGCCCAGCCATATCACTCGCAACTGGCGAGCACAACATGTTAACAGCGGCAGTGCCGCAACGTTTTTTTGCCGCCTGGGGACTGGCAGTCAGTGCGGCCTGCTGAGCATGCAGCAGCGTCCGCGTCTAGAACATGCATGCAGGGTGTGGGCTACTCAGGGTGTAGACCAGGTCCTTCAAACCACCCCACGGGCTCGTGCCTGGCACTCTACCCCAGCCACAAACAGCCAAAGCAGCAGCCGGACCTGGCAGCCCTGTTGCCCCCTTTCACACGCAATCGCCCCTGCCGCACCCCCAAAAAAACGCGCGGGCGCAGGGACTGGCAGCAGCGCACGGCCCTCATAAAGGCCGCAGAGCTCGGCAACGCCACCATCGTGGGCCAGCTCATCTCCCTCGGCGTGGACATCACCGCCACCGACGTCTTCGGCTTCACGGCCCTCGGCATGGCCTGCCACAAGGCCCACCCCGACTGCGTCACCACCCTGCTGGCCGCCGGCGCCAGCGTTGGCACCCCCGCCCAGGACGGCGACACGCCCCTGCACCTGGCCGCCGCGCAGTCCGAGCAGCACCCGGAGGCCGCCGCCGCCATCGGAAGCGCGCTGCTGGCGGCGGGCGCCGACCCCCTGGCGCGGAATGCCAGTGATTCAACGCCCGCACGCGCGTGCACGGGGGGGAAGGGGAGTCTTGGCTCGCTGCTGCTGGAGGCGGAGGCGGCGGCGCTGGCGCGGCTCGCAGCGCTGAGCAGCCCCGCGCGCAGCGAACGGGACGCGAGGACCCTTCGGGGCAAAGGGACCCCGGCGGCAAAAGTGGCGGAAACGGTGGTGGGCGGGAGCGCGCACGGCAGCGATGGGAGCGCGTCCGCTTCCGAGGGCTCCAGCCGTGTGGCGTCGCCCACGGCTGTGAAGAGGGTGGCGGTGAGGGGCGGGGGCAGGAGGGGGGGGGAGGCGCGGTGGCGCGGCGTGGCAGTAGGGGTGCTGCAGGCGTCGGAGCTGCTGGCGCTGAGCATGGCGGTGGCGTTCGGAGCGCGGCTGGTGGAGTGGGGGCGCGCGCACGTGGCGGTCATGTCCGCCGCGGGCGGGATGGCGTGATTCATGAACACTTCATGTGTGAACATGAACATTCATGTGGACGCGCACGCGGCTGGCGGAGGCGGGGCGCGCGCACACATGTGGGGGTCATGTCCGCCGCGGGCGGGATGGCTTGATCATGAACACATGTGTGGACGTGAACATTCATGTGTACATGAACATCTAAGGCGGCCAGCGGTGAGCGTGCGCCGGGTGCGTTTCTAAACTGGGGGGTCGATGTGCGCGTGGGCAGGAAGTGTGGCTGTGTGTGTGTTGTATTGCGAGGGGGTGGGGGGCGTTACGAACCGACCCGCGTGCTCGACACTCGGTGTCTGGGCAGCGGCTGCTGCGTCTCGACAGTGTCCGCAGCAAGCAGCTGTCTCACCGCGCGTGGCGAACAAAAAAGAAAGGGGGAGGGGAGCTTGTGTGGTCTGATGAAATATGTGTGTACAGGGGAGGAAAACAGGAGAGCAGGGACAGGCGCAGAAGCAGCAGTGCTCAGCAGCAGTGCTCAGCAGCACATTATCCGGGTGTTGTACCAGAAAACAGCGTGCCACAGCAGCAGCCCCGCCGATACGTCGTCACCACCAGCCGCAGCGGCAGCGGTGCGTGCCAGCAAGCGACAGCGGCAAACAGCAGCAGGCAGCAGCGAAACGACGCCCCATCACAAAGTCAGTGCTCCCTGCGTAACGGCGCCGTCGGCTGCGCGTTGGCCTCGCATCTCGCCCAGTGTGTCTCGGGGTACTGCTGCTGACAGCGAGCGAGGAACCAATTCATAGGTGCTGCAATGCCCGCTCCGTGTTGCGCGCACGCGTGCGTTTTTACACGTGTTACATGTACTTTATTCATTGTGGTGCATGCGGGCGTGGCGGTGGTGGGCGTGTGCCGTGCGCTGCTTGTGCCTTGGTGCCTTTGCTGCTTCGGGCGTGGTGCCATGTGCGGCCCGCCAAACCACTGGTGGCGGCTTGTGAAATTGTGCATTGGGCCAATGGCACAGAGGAGATGCAAGTGGTGGCGGCATTGTGCTCACAGCATGGCTGTATTTTTGTAGTGCGGTGACTGTTGTGAGTGGCCAGCGTGGCAGTGCTTGCACTACGCCGCCAGCATCGTGCATCACATGTGAGTGACCGCGTGCGATTTCAAGAGCGTCGCATTCCGGCATTTCACAGCCTGCGCACTGCCTGTGAGGAAACCTTTACTGTACACTTCAATATGTGTACACGTAATTCACGTCATGTATGTACATGTGTTATTACAATTATGCATGGATGTAGCTCTATGACCACCCGCCAGCCTGACCGCACCCGCGAAGAATCACCAATCGTGGTGCCAAAAATGTGATTCAAAATGGGAAAGGTGTTTGTTTACAAACAAAACATCGATGTTTTCAAGGGTCGCCCTGCAAGTAGGTAACACCCGGCTGTACCAAATGAGCAGCAACATCGGATGCCAGCTCCTTCGCAGCAGCAGCGGCGGGGTAGCTGTCGTGTTTCAGCACACCCTGTGTGGCTGCGGCTGCGGCGGCGTCAGGCATGAGCGCTCCTGTGTCCAAAAAGTTTATCAACAGCGCTGCGGACGTGGTGGCGGAGCAGCTGGAGGGCGCCGCCCTGTGCGATCCAGACAGAATCACCTGCTTGAAGGATGTCAACGTGCTGATTCGCTCCGATGTGGACCTGGTGAAGCTCAGGTTAGCCAGCAGTACATCTCGTCGTCACGGTTTCCTGCGCGCTGGTGCCTGCGGCCTGGTGCTCCGTCAGCAGTGGGCTGGGTGTACCCTTGTCGTCTCCTGGAAAACATGCAAGCCTGATCCGCGCTGCTGCCTGTAAAAGCGCCTGCAGCAACATCCGAGCCACCGTACGCACTGGTGTTACTGATCGAGCAGCTGCTGGCTGAATGGTGCACCCATATGTGTATACGCCTCAATCCTTTCCTTGCCAAGGTGGTAAGGAGCAGGCAATCAGGTCCGGCAAGCCCTGTGGTGCCATGCTGTGCGACTCCTCAGGACGACCACTCCACCGCTGCCACTTCAGGCGGGTCAAGTTTTTCTATGTCCCACAGAGACATGACGGCATGTGCGCACCGGATACTTAACTACTTTATGCTACTGCTCAAGTTGTGTGATGAGTGTCCTCAAGCATAGCCGGCGCTGCTGGCAGCGAGCACGAAATCCGTGTGTACCTCACTGAAATACTACTCCAAGTATGTTGACAACACACCTACTGAGTGGTAGACAGTATGCAACGCCTGCTGGCAAGCGCAAAGGTATGACAATCACTCGAACTGGTACGGCTGCCACTGCTGCTGCCCCTAGTGAACACTATGGCTGCCACTGCCACTGCTGCTGCTGAGCACTGCTGCTACTTATGTTTACCGCTTTGCTGCTGCTGAGTTCAGGCAGGTGACAGTAATCACGGGCGGCGGCAGCGGCCACGAGCCTGCCTTTGGCGGTTACGTGGGCACCGGCTTCATGACCGCTGCGGTGTGCGGTGGTGTATTTGCGAGTCCCGCCACCCAGGCTGTGCTGGCGGCGATCAGAGCGTCGTGTGGGCCCGCGGGCTGCCTTGTGGTGGTCATGAACTACACTGGCGACAGGCTCAACTTCGGCAAGGCAGTGGTACGTGACATGACTTCTTTATTATCGTTTTGCTAATCTTATTATCGTTTTGCTAATCGATTCCGCTTAGGGCGCGGACGGCCCTATGCGTACTGTGTGCGCATGAGTGGAATGAGCATGATTAATTATGCTGGCCCATGCCCGGCAGTGTATGCACCCAAACACAGAAAGTGCTGTTGACAACACCAACTGCTGCTAGCGGTCAGGCAGTATACTGTATACTTTATACTAGAAGTACTTCTATGTATACTTCAAGTATACCATATACTCTCATAAACACCTTGCACATGGTGTGCTATATGTATGCCATGCGATGAAATTGGTGCGTGCAGTCGCCCATCACCGCCCATGCGGTTTGATGCGTGGTCCAGAGGCCTGTCAAAAACCACATGATCCTATGTTATTAACATTATGCTATCACCTTTTTGAATTTAGTGCGGGTTTTGCTTCAGTGTGGGTTGTCAAGGCAGTGACACCCCCCGCACTGGATCGCGAGTGCACGGTACATGCTGGTATGCGTTTTATTGTTATGATTACGCATGGGTCTCGGACACTGTGTTCCCCTGTATGCACAGGTGCATTTATACTCATACACTTGTATGTGATGTGCATGTTTTGTATGCGTTCATGTGTGCGCAGGAGCAAGCCAAGGCGGAGGGACTCAGGGTGTCCATGCTCATAGTTGGCGATGACTGCGCGCTGCCGAGGATCAAGGGCATCACGGGCAGGCGTGGCGTTGCGGGCACCATACTGGTGCAGAAGGTGGCATGCGCCGCGGCGGAGGCGGGACTGCCACTGGAGGAGGCAAGTGTGTGTGTCCACATGAAGTCTGGTTTTGGGGGGGGGTAGTTGCCTCGTGCAACAATGGCACAGCTTCGCTCCTGCGCTGATGCTCGCCGTATTCATTTGCCGCTGCTGCTGCCGCTGCTGCTGCGAATGTCTCGTCGCCGCCGCTGCTTCTGCCGCCACTGCTGCTGTCGCCGCCGCCGCTGCCGCTGCTGCTGCTGCTGCTGCTGCCGCCGCCGCTACTGCTGTCAATGCCGCCATTGCCGCTGCTGCTGCTGCCGCCGCCGCCACCGCTGCCGCTGCTGCTGCCACCATGGGTGCTGACGCCGCTGCCGCCGCCGCCGCCGCTGCTGCCGTTACGGGTGCTGCCGCCGCTGCTGACACAGGTGTTAGCCGAGGCCACGCGCGCGGCTGAGGCTGTGGGCACCATGGGTGTGGCGCTGACAGTGTGCTCGCTGCCAGGCCAACCCGTAAACACCCGCCTGGACGCGCGCACCATTGAGGTGGGGCTAGGTGCGTGCCAGTCAGGGCCAAAGTTCTGCAACAAGGTGTTCCTTCATTCACTCATCCATTCATACGCTCATTGGTTCATTGAGGTGGGGCTAGTTGCGTGCCAGGCAGGCCACAGGTGTGCAAAAGGTGCTCATTGTGTTCATTCATCCATTCATGAGTTCATTAATTCAGTGAGGTGGGGTTAGGTGCGTGCCTGTCAGGGCCAACGTCCTGCAAAAATGTGTGTGTTCATGCACTCATCCATTCATGGGTTCATGGACTCAATGAGGTAGGGCTTGGTGCGTGCAAGTCAGGGCCAACTGCAGGAGGCGTTCACTCATCCAGTCGTGTGTGCATGAACGCATGAAAACGTGTAGGTGGGCTACGTGTGTGCCAATCAGGGCCAAAGTTGCAGGAGGTGTTCATTCATTCATTCAATCATCCATCAGCAAATCCATGAATTCATGGGTGCTGCCAGTCTGGCCGGCTGTGGGATGCTGAGCAGCGCAGCGCAGCGCCGGTTGCCCGGTTTCATGCGGCTCAAACTGCATTTACAATTTTGTGTGTTCGCTTTCCAGGTGCACATGTTGACGATTTCGCGTGTTCGGCGCCTCTGTCTGCTGAGCAGGCATCCACGGCGAACCCGGTGTGAACCGCCAGCCCCTGGCGCCGGCTGACCAGCTCGCAGACACCATGGTTGAGGGCATTGTGGGCGGAAAGGGGGGGGAAGCGGCATACCTGCCTCTGCAGCAGGGGGAGGAGGTAATATCACAGCTGTGCCGACCGCTGCCGCGCCACTGCTGCTGCTGCTGCCGCTGCTGTTGCTGCTGGTGGTGGTGGTGGTGGTGCTGCTGCTGGGGCTTGAGTACTACTGCAGTGAAAGCGGCGTGCACAGGTTGAAGTTGACAAGCCAAGTTGAAGCCGTTTACACAAGTTGAAGCTGTTTGCAGGTGAAGTGGATACCACACAAGTGAAGTTGAGCGCAAGCGCTTCGCATGTGCAGCCCATTAACTCCCCTTGCGCACTGCGGCACGTCCAGCGTTTTCCGCAGTGTTTTTGTCCAACGGAAACGAACTGGAAAGAGAGAGTATGTGTATTTGCCTGCACTTGTGGGGTTGCAAGAGCCCATGCCATGCATGCCATCGCTCGTGGCGGTGGCACATGCCCGGCAGCGCACAAGGAGAGAATACGAGTCCCACCATCGGTAACCCACTAGTACAATGTGCCTCTGGCATGGACTCACGCGGCATTGCCGCCGCGCGCACGAAACCGACTCTGCGTGTGATATTGCTGGTTGCTGACCCGGGCGCCTGACCCGGACAGCATGTATTCCACCCCTTTGGGAAGTGTTCGGTCTCCTCGCACACATGATTGTGCTTTCGATTACATACTGTCTGGGGCAGGTGTGCGGGTCAGCAATCAGGTATATTACATGTCACAGTCATGATTCAACAACCTGCCCACTTGCTCCCCCACATACCACGACCTACCCAACTCTCCCCGCCGTGCTCTGTTGTGGTGGTAATCAACAACCTGCTGCAGGTTGCGGTCATGATCAACAACCTGGGTGGGACGACCAAAATGGAGGAGGCAGTGGTGGCCAGGGCGGCGCTGGCGGCCGTGCGGCGGCGCGGCGGCGCGGTTCGGCGCATGTACTGCGGGCACTTCATGACGGCGCTGGACATGTGCGGGGTGAGCCTCACCATCATGAGGTGCGCAGGGGGGGCTTGACTAACAATAGCAAGTACCCGTATCAAGTTGACAAGATGATGTGAAATGCAGGTACACGTACTTCGAAGTATGTGCTTCGCATGTACGGAAGAAGTATAATACTGCACGTCCTAAGGTAACAGCAATGATGCGCACTACAGGTGCATGTAACTACTCCTGGTGAAACGCCATGTGCGGGGTGAGCGTGACCATCATGAAGCGAGCAGGGGGGGCTTCATAATTCGATACTGCTAATGATGATGATGGTGCTAAAAATGATGTGAGATGCAGGCAGGTACATGTATGTGCTTCTTCAGTACGTGTGTACTGCGTGCACTTCATGGCGGTGCTTGGCATGTGCGGGGTGAGCGTGACGTTACCATCATGAGGCGAGCAGGGGAGGCTCATGTATGTTGATACCCGGTAGCACTGCATGTACTAAGGTAACATAAATGATGCGCACTAAAGGTGCATGTAACTACTCCTGGTGAAACGCCATGTGTGGGATGGGCATCACCATCAGGAGGTCAGCGGGGGGCTTCACACACAGCAACAATCATAATAACAAAATTGCTTTAATACTATGACAACAGAAATGATGTACCGGTACATTATAGGTACATAACCACTCCTGGCAAAACACAATGTGCAGCATGAGGGTGACCATGATGAGGTGGGCGAAGGCGGGTCTGCTGATCAGCTCATGTACAATGTACTTCGAAGTAGTTACGCAACTACTCCTGGTAACACACCATGTGCGGCATGAGGGTAAACCATCATCGGTGAACGATGGGGGGGGCAGAGGGTCTGCTCACCAGCTGGTCGGTGATGACTGCGCAGTTGCAACAGTTGTCATTGATGACTGCGCAGTTGCAACAGTTGTCATTCCTGCTTCAAGAATGAAATGCGGTCCTGGTGCGTGTCTGTGCTGCTGCCGCCTCGGCGGCTGCTGCCGCTGCTGCTGCTGCTGCCACCGCCGCCGCCGCTGCTGCTGCTGCTGCCACCGCCGCCGCTGCTGCTGCCACCGCCGTCGCCGCTGCTGAGCATAACCGCTACTGCCGCTGACCATCATCGCCGCTGCTGCTGTCCGTCCCAACCCCTCAACTTCGACATTGAACTTCCATGTAGGGTGGACCCGCTGCTGCTGGCGCGTCTGGACGCCAGCTGCTGCGTGCCGGCATGGCACGGCGGCGCCAAGCTGCCCGCCCAGCCCCCCACCGCCGCCGCCATTGCACAGCCACAAGCTGCCCCCGCAGCGGGGCAAGGTGCGCGCAGAGCAAATACCTTGAAGTACTTCGAAACACATGTTATATTCCACACAAGTACATGAAATAATAATTGTAAGATAGCGTTATGTTGTGCTCAACAGCCCTTGCTGGGCGCCGCAGGTACCGTCACGCCGCGGCCGCCACAACTTCAAACGGCGCTGAGGATGGGGGTGGGTAGATGCTGCCGTGCGTGGCGTGGGGTGAGGTAGGTTGTGTGCATGTCATGTGCACAGGCGGCTCGCCGCTTGTGGCAGGCCGCGCGCCGCCAGGCACAAGCATGCTGATGTTGCACTTGTAACTGAACTCGAAGTGCTGGCTGAACCTCAACAACGCATGTGCATCTGCTGCCGCGATGGCTTCTTTGCACCTACACCTACCAGCCCCCTCCAAGTTAGAAATGAAGCCGCCTCCACCGGCCACCAGGCATCTTGAAGTTGGAGTTGAAGTAGTGCCTCGAACCTCACTGCAATGCACTTGCATCCGCTGCTGCCGTGGCCTATCTTCCCCCCCCTACCCCCCCCCCCCCCCAGTCAAACAGCCCCCACTGTGGTTGCTGCCAGGGTGGCGCCTGGGCCGGCAGCCGCGGTTCATGCATGTTGAACTTGGAATTGAAGTACTGCCTTCAACCTCAACAATGCACTTGCATCCGCTGCCACCGTGGCCTGTCTCCCCTCCCCCCTCCCCCTCCAACAGCAGCCTCCACCGCGGCTGCTGCCAAGGTGCCGCCTGGGCCGGCAGCCGCCGTCGACGCAGCCATTACCGCGGCCGCAAAGGCTCTGATTGCGGCCGAGCCACAGCTGACTGAGTGGGACGCTAAGACAGGGGATGGCGACTGTGGGGCGACGTTTGAGCGTGGCGCGCGCGCACTGCAGGCAGCGCTGGTATGTGGGCGTGGGCAAGTGTGTGCCTTGCGTCTCTGGTGGCAGCTGCTCTGTGGCTTGCCATGGGCAGGCGCCTGCGCGTGTGACCGGCATTGCTGATGTGTGTTGCTGCACATAGTGTGACTCACGAGTGTGCAGCCACCTGCTTTTAGATTTGGCAGGCTCTAGTTATGTTCGACACCGCATGCACGCGAGCGGAAACAACCAGCACAGCATATGTGCTCCCTGGCCACCCTACACACACGTTGTGTGCAGTACACAACGCGCATGTGCAGCTGTCGTGTGCCAGGTGCCAGTGCCCCCCCAACGGCACCAGAACAGCCACCAGTAGCAGCTGATGTGTGCGGCCATTGTGCTTGTCTCCCAGGCAGCGCAATACCAGTCTGGCTACAGCAGCCACAACCAGCTGCATCAGCCTCAGCGCTGCACTGTGCGCACTCCACCCACCTACACATGCGCTGCTGCCGTCGCCGCCCCCCCCCCCCCCGTCACTCCTCCTCCGTTGTCTCCGCCGGGCCTGCCGAATGATGACATGGCAGGGCTTCTTTGTGGCATTGCCAGTGTTGCAGGCGGCGCCATGGGTGGAACCAGTGGCGCCATCGTTGACATATTCTTCACTGCCGGAGCTGGCGCCGCAGCACAGGTGCGCTGGCTGTAGCCCCGCCCCCCTTCGGTCACTTAGTTTGGGCAACAGGTTTCATGTTCTTAATTTCTCCCACACACAAAGGCGCGTTGCCAACCTAAGCTCAGCCTTGGTGATGGAGGCACGCCAGGCAGTGAGCGTTACAGCGTTTGATGCGTGTGCACGCACTGCGTACTTCCGCCTGCACGCAAACGCCTGCACGACGTTGCCTCTTTTTTGAAAGAATGGACAACCCACTGTGGTTGCGCGCCAGCGGAGCCATGCCAGTCAACTGCTGCCTGGCCGGTGTACGTGAACTGGTTGGTGAGCTGTTACAGGGCTGACGTGCCAGCCTAGCCATGCCCGTGAGTTGTTATCTGAACTGTAGGCCTGAACTGCTGGTGAACTGTCCCACGCGCCAGCCCCACCTGCTGGTAAACTATCCCCTGGCCATGCCAGTGAACTGTCGCCTGAACTGTGTGCCTGAACTGTTGGTGACCTGTTCCCAGGGCTGGCCCGCGGTGGTCACCGCCGGCGCGGACGCGGTGAGCTTCTATGGCGGCGCCAAGGCGGGAATGCGCACACTGCTGGACGCTCTGGTACCCTTCTCCCAGGAGTTCACGCAGCACGCCGCCGCGGGCAAGCCTGGTGCGCCTGCCGTTACTTCAAATATGTGCACTTGAACTTGTGCTACTTCAACTCTGTGCACTTGAAGTTTGACAGGAGATGTCTGTCGGCGGCGGCGGGGGGCGATGGCCGGCGCTGACCACAGTGTGGCGGGGCTGTGAGAGCGTCGCCGTTGTGCTGGCCAGCGGCATCGCTACCTTAGTTCGTTCATAAATTGCTTTAGTACTATTTAAAGTGCTACCACTACGTAGTATATAGTATATAAACAGAGTAGGGTATATCGATAACACGTACCACGTGGGCAAACATTCACAGTACTGCAGTATGTAAGGAACTACTACATGTGTGGGTAAGCGGTCGATTACCATGGATACAGCAGTGCCGTGATCACCCCCACTTTCAATGGCGCAGCAGCAGCACACAATTGTCTGCCATAGAGGTGAAGTGCACTGATGGTGGCAGCGGCTCTCCTGCGCAGCGTCAGCAGAGCTGCTCAGCAGCACACCACAGAGTTGTACTTGGCAACACTTGAAGTCGGCTGACACGGCAGCAACTCTGCTGGGCAGCCTCAGCAGTGCTGCTGCTCAGCAGCATGCCACAGACTTCAACGGCGTGCTCATGCAACCGTTCCATGATTTCCACTTTTTTTCCTTCATATTTTCAGAAGTGTAGAAAAAGAAGTGTGTGTAAACACGTGCCCTTTGCAGCAGCACACCACAGAATTCAACTGTATGCGGCGTTCGGCATTTGCCACTTCCACAGGCTGTAACTATACCAAACTCAGTATCAGCAGTGGGTATCCCCAAATTACCAGTAGACGCGCCGTGAAAGTTGGGTTCCACTTCCGAGCCCCATCATAAATACATGCGGTTGCCATAGTATCAGAACTTTTCTACAAAAGAGGTGTTTGTTAACACGTGTGCTCTTTGCCTTGCGTCCATTTGTGCAGCGCTGGACGCCTTTGCAGCGGCGGTTCCGGCGGCGCGTTCCGGCGCGGAGTCGACCCGTGGCATGCAGGCGCAGGCCGGCCGCGCAAATTACGTCCAGGTAATGTTATTCACATCTTGCAAAAAGTGAGCATCCTACCGTGCGCTGTCACGTTGTGGAAAACTGCGCATGCTGCTGTGTGCTGTCATCTTCAAGATGCAGCCGCTACAATGAGTGGGCCACTTGTACAAGCACACGAGGAGTTGAAGTTGTTGATATGCTTGTGAAGGCAAAACATGGGGTGCTTTGCTTGCACCTTTGGTTCGCTTACAGTAGTGCCGTTTGGGGTTTGCGACGGCCAAAATCATTTTACTGTGTTGTCTGATCAGGTGGTGTTTTTCTTACTGCAGCAGAGGTGCCTTGTAGGCCTACCCAGAGGCTGTGTAGCAGGACATGGCACCTTCACCACCACCAGCAGTGGCAGCCGCAGTGCCACTGACTCTAGTTTTGTGGTACCTCGAAGCATGTACCTAGTATACTCTATCGAAATACCGGGCACTAATTTACAGTAGCATGCTTGAAGTACAGGCCTGGCACTGTTGACACTTGACATGGCAGTGCTAACACCGGTTGCTGCTGCTACCGTGCGCATACACGTCACAAGGAGGAGGGCACCCTGCTTTTCTTTGCCAACACCAACACACTGCCTCCACTCGCAAGCGCACTTGAGTACAGTCACTGATGCACGCTGCACGCCGGCAGCAGCCTTGCTGCGCTTTTGAGCAGCAACTGTTGGGCCAGCCAGTAAGTAGGAGCAGCTACTGGCAGGTTCCATCCTGCACTTTCCTGCACTAGAAGGGGCTCACATACTTGCGAAGTGTATACCACTACTACTACATACACTTCACGGTGAATGCGTAGCCTATTGCCTTTTCTGAGCAACTGACACTGCACGACACACATGTGTGCCCAACTGCTCTGCCAGGGCGGCGCAGCGCTGGAAAACGTACCTGACCCGGGGGCCATGGCGGTCGCGGCAGCTTTGGACGCAGTGCTGGAAGCCCTCAAAACAACCACATAGGGGGGGCATGGCATGCTGTGGGCATACCACATGTGTCGGCACCACCGCTGGCATATGTGTTGCAGGGCCCCATGGCATCACTCCATTCTGTGCTGATGATCACGTTCACGTTCATTATTCACTTGGCATGGGACACGCCACATCTGGCGGTCGATCCCTTGAGCTGTCTGTCGCTGACAGTGTCTTGTCGGTTTCATCCGTGGCAGCGCGGGCTGCCAGGAGAGCCCTCAATCACACTTCGACTTCAGCCTCTGCTGTACTGTGTTGGGGGTGGTATCGTGCCCTGCTGCCTGTGCTGCTGGCGGCGAGGCACGTCCACAGGTTATCAGCCTGCTTTTACGCTGGTAGCTATGCAAACAGGCCATGCTGGTGCCACTGTGGCGGGCAGTCAGCCGGTTGTCATGACCAGTCGACTGCACGTTTATAACCGGTTTGTGCTTGCCTAGGGCTGGCATGCACTCACATGTAAGGAGCGGTTGACAACTGATGTGCAGCATCACCGTGGTTTTGCTGCGCTGCATGCACCTGCACGGGCTGTGTGCCAGGGCTGTGTGCCAGGGCTGGCTCCGCCTGTGAATAACTCATTTGCATGTACTACTACAGTAGGATGCTGAGCACTGTCGGACCAGGCATTTTTGCCGTGCAGCTGCAGCCACTACTTGTGTGTGTGTGTGTGCACCGTTTGCTTGCCGGACTTGGAGTTGGTCCTGCACTGCACGGCATGGCATGGCATGGCATGCATGGCGCCATGGCTGGCATGGCAAATGGCATGGCTGGCGTGTCACCACACCTTGCACCGCATCACAAGAAATTTCTTCGCGCTGAAAGAAGCATTGGCCGCCGCCGTTCCGAGGTCATGGCGGCAGTGCGCACTGGGAGTGAGCACCGCTGAGCGGCCCCTACAGGCCCCCACACAGTGCTGCTGGCGGTGTGCTGGGGGTGGACAACGCTGTGTGAAGCTCTGCTAAGTGGGGCCGGAGAACCGTCAGGCAAGCCGCGGCGGCGAGTGCACGTGAGTGCTGACTGGCTGACGAGCATCAAGTTGCACCTTGCACCCTGGTTGCCTGCTTCTTGGGCTGCTGCTGCCGAAGCAACGGTGTGTGGTCTGGCGGTGTGGCGCACGCTGTAAAGCCACGTTGTGACTTGAGAGTGTGCTTGTCGCCGTTTGCCAGCCCTTGCACCGACAGCCAGCGCAGGCACAGCAGGCCCTAGGTAACGGCAACCTGACGGTTTCTGTGCCGAGACAGCTTGGGAAGCCGCCTCTGTGCAATACCTTCTGCGAGAGCAGTCGTGAACCACAGCCTGGTCCGCAGGCTGGGTGCGGCGGCACAGCCGTGGCAGCTGACGCCACCTGCTGTAGCGGCGCATAGCTAACAGCAGCTGCTGCTGCTCTGATTGGCTCACGTGAGCGACGGCCGACTTGACAGTGGTGCGCTCCCAAGGTGCGTGTACGGGCGCAGCATCTACCAATGGCACCAAGCCACACTTAGGCAGCGGCTGCGGCCACGCAGCTGCTGATAACACATCAGCACCTCGTCAACATCTCACACATGATGCTCTCGCAAACAGTGCATCACCACTGCTGCCTCTCTTCTTCTGCCGTCACCATCCTCCCGTGACGCCCCCCAGCAACCATCCCGCCGACAGCACCACGAGGCGCGTGCCATGGCAGCCGCCACCGCGGCATTCGATGTCAACGACCCGTGCCAGTCACCAGTGGCGGAGGTCACCACCGATACGACGCTGGAGCTGTCGGATGACGTCGCCTGCAGTCAGCAGGTGACGGTTGTGGTGAGGGACGGTGGCGTGCTGGCGGTGCTGGCGAACGCGGCGGTGCAGCTCAGCAGGCTGCGGTTTAGGGTGGAGAAGGGCGCAGCGCTGACATTCAGTGGTTCGAAGGTTACCATGTCCAGCTCGCAGCCCACGTCACAGGTGCGTTTGCTTTGGGTATGTTTTTGCATGCAGCAGTTGCAGTTTTTGCAGTATTGGGCACTTGAGAGGGTGCAATGACCCAGGTGCGTTGCCGGCATGTGGCAGTGCATCGGCCATATAAGAGGCGCTGATGTAGGCAGGCTCGTAGCTGTTTGCTGCCAGCATAGCAGGAAGTACAGCAAATTTACAGGCCTGAGCGGCCGCCAGTTGCAGCAGTGCATGCTTTTACCCTGCTTTGCCATGCTACTAGTAGCGAAGGGTGTTACCTATTGTACTTCAGAAGTAGTTGCAGGCGCCGATGCCAAGGGAGACGCCATAGCACACCCAGTCACCAGGCTAGCATGCACCGTGCCAAGGGCACCAACCATGTGGCGCGTGTTGCTGCTGCCACAGGTGTGACCGCCAGTCTACTGCTCCCGCCTGCGTTCAAACACATGTACTCGTGGTAATACATGTTGAACCTCGCGGTGTGCTGCCTTGGGGCACCAGCAAGAACGGTACCAAAAGACGGCACCGGTAGTCACCAATAATACTGAACATATTTTGAAATGCTTCAACAAGTATTAATTTGTCAACACCAACTTGCAGTGAACATCAGAGCTGTACTGGCAGCCATGGAGCTGTGTGCTGTGTGACATCCAATGTGAGCGTGCACCACCACGTGACGAATTGCTTGCGCAACACGCCTCTGTCCCCTCGATGCCATGGCAGGATTCTGCCACTGATCCCGGGCCAAGCGGCGGAGCGATACACGCAGCAGGAACGGCTGACTTCTACGGGGCTGTCTACTTTGTTGGGAACAGCGCAACGGTACGCGATGGCTGCTGCTGAGCACTGCTGCTGCTGCTGAGCACTGCTGCTGCTGCTGAGCACTGCCGCTGCTGCGCAGCACCGCTGCCACCGTCACCATTGTATGCAGCGTGGGTGTACGCGTGCAGCGGCACCGCGCGCGCCATGGGCACCAGATGCATGTGCAAAGTGCACCGCAACATCAAGTTCACTGTGTGCAGCACAAGTTCAAGTTCACTGTGTGCAGCACAAGTTCAAGTTAACTGTGTGCACAAGTTAAAGTTCACTGTGTGCACGGCAGTCTGCCCCCGGGGGTCAGTGAAGCGGTGCCCATGACTGCTGTTCACCCGCGGTGTGATGTGCGCCGCTGCCAGGCCGTGACGCACGCTGTCACCTGAAGGCCCATACACTGCATTCCATGCGTGGCGCCATATCTTGGTCAGCATGCAGACATGCCTCACGCTGGCTCATTTGCCATGCTCATCCCCGTGAGTGTATGTACCCGGTTGCGCCTGGTGTTCTGCTCTGCTGGTGTGGTGCTACCAACTGCGGCTGGGGCGGTCTCCACTGCATGGCCCGCTCTGGCTAACAGTATGTGAGTGATGGCCCAAGTCCACGCAATTGTGGTTGAAAGAACTGGTGCAGGAGCAATGTGACCATGCACCCCCCCGTGGTACTAGCACAATTGAACCACAAAGGGAGCCATGGCTAGAAGGTCGAGAGGCGTGCGGGGCGTCCGATTGGGCAGGCCGCCCCCCCGTAGCATATACCGCCATGTTGAGTCCCTACCTGACAGTTGAGCTGCAGTAGCTTACTCGAGGCCAGCGGGCCACGGTGTTGCCAGTCTGGTCATGTGCCGGCAGCAAGGTTTGTGCACACTTTATGCAGCTGCAATCGCCAGGTGCCGCCGCAACTAGGCAGTGTGGCCATACACTTGTGCAGTGGCGCCTGTGCCAACGAGGGCTTCCCCGTCGCCATCAGCGTGTACAGACCTGTGAGCTGTACTTGGCAAGTATTTAGGGATATACTTCGAAAGTACGCTATACAGGATTCGTCATATCTCTGCGCCCGAAATATGTGATATACGGTGCATATGGCGTATAACAACGTTCATATGAACACATCATAAATACGCCCTGTTGGCATTTGTCACATTTCAAAGTACTTCAGAAGTAGGTCTGATAAAAAAAATGACGTGTGTGACCCATCACTATGCATTTGCGAAGTGGTGCCTGTGCTAATGAGGGCTTTCCGTCGCCACAAGCGTGTTGACCTCTGAGTTGGACATGGCAAGTGTTGCCGCAAGCGTGCTGGGCCGCTGTTGCCACGTTTGTGGTGCCACCATCTGCTGCTCACTGCCACAACCACACCATCTGCTGTGCCGCTGCTGCCCAGGGCGGCGCAATATACTGCACCGGCTGCGAGCTGGCCTTCTCTGATGAGGCGTCATTTGGCGGGAACACCGCTTCTGAGGTGAGGTTGTGACTTGAAGTTTACGTGTACTTTTTGAAGTACTTGAAGTACATACTGGTGTAGACTTATGGGTTCATGTGCGCACGGGTACAGACTCCTAGCTGCAGTACACATGAACTTGCACAGCAGGGTGCACATAATTGCTGCAGCGCTCTGTTGGCTAGTCCGTATATGCATGTGCCACCTGCACGCCGCCATGCTGCATGCCGCCATGTTTGCATGCCGTCATGCTGCATGCCGCCATGTTTGCATGCCGCCATGCTTTGCATGCCGCCATGCAGCATGCTGCCCCCCCCGCAAGTTGGTGTGTTTTACCGCATACATGTCCCTGTCCCGGGCACTGCAGTGCACAACAATGGGTGCAGTGCCAGCCCCTGCCGCATGCAGCTGCACACTCAATTGGCAAGCCTGCGCCCGTTGTCGCACGCGCACGCCGCCACACTGCACACTCCCACTTCCTCCGGTGTGTGTGTTCACCAAATCCTGCACACCAGGCTTGGCCACTCGCCCCTGCACCCACCAGGCACACGCATGCCTACTGTGCTCCCCTGGAGCGTCTGGCAGCATGGCTGTGCACGCTGCGAACAGCGCAGCAGACGTCACAACTGTTAACGCTTACTCTGTTAAGTTAGCCTGTGCAATGACGCACAGTCTGACATGTGTTTTGCAGGCTGCAGGCGGCATCTCCTTGCACGCTGCGAACAGCGCAGCACACGTGACACTTGTTAACACTCACCATGTTATGTTCTTCTGTGTAATGGTGCACGGTGTGACATGTGTTTTTGCAGGATGCAGGCAGCATCTACTTAGGCGCAGGGGCCGCCGCCACCTTTGACGGTGATGCCAGCTTCATCGAAAACTTCGCACAGGTCAGTCTGCCCACACTGCCACCCACCCTCGCCGCTGCTTTGTGCACAGGTCAGGCTGCCCAAACCGCCCACCCACCCTCGTCGCTGCTTTGTGCGCACACTTGCCATGGAAATCCTGCCCAGACACTGTAACCTTTGTCTGCAAATGAGGTGCAGTTCAAGTTTGTACATTGGTCATAGAGACATGAGGGTATGTGTGCACCAGTTGAAGTTGCAGTTGAAGAGTCATCTCAGCTGTGGCAGTCCAGCCAGTTGCAGTTTGTGAATGACACCAATGGCCATGCGCGAGTACAGCATTACAGCTGCTAGCACCACCCGGTAAGCCTGTGCTCTCCACCTGCTTGCACGCGTGAATGCTGAGCTCAACCGTCCTACACTCTTGTGCACACGTTTAGTGCTGTGCGCATGGCAGCACACGCGCCACCTCGCACTTGTGCGCAGTCACTGCATGTGTGTGTGTGTGTGTGTGTGTGCAGTCGTGTCGCAGACTGCTGCTGCGATACAAGTGTACAGCCACTGTGCCTGTGTGTGCGCGCACGCTTGCGCGCGTGTGCGTGCGGGCGTGTGTGTGTGCGTGTGTATGTGCGTGTGTGCGCGCGTGTATGTGTCTGTGTGTGTGTGTGTGTGTGCTCGTGCCGCAGGCTGCTGCTGCGTCTCGCGTGCTGACCAGGCTTGCACACTTGCTTCCCGCGCACTGAGATATGACGCTCTTCCACTCCACACTGCTGCACCAGCACGGCGGGGCACTGGCGGTGGTGCAGTCCGCAGTCGCTTTCTCTGCGGCTGCCACCTTCACGGGCAATGTGGCATCGGCAAGTGCTGTCGCCAATGCACGCAATGCACACGCAACTTGCTGCACAAGTGCAGTGGGTGCGCAAGTGTGCCTGCCTGCCATCAGTGAGCGGAGGCGTCCTGTACAAATACGGCATGCACAAGCACTTGCACACTGTAGGAGAGTAACATCTGTAAGGTTGCACTTGACAAAAAAATCAACGAGCACACGATGATGTTGTCTCCTCAACATGGAGCAACAACTCATAATAGCTGTTCAACAGTCAGCACAGGGCATTTTTAGCAACTATTGCTTTTTTTTTAAAACTTAGCCCTCAGTGGTACCAGCAGACAGTCTAGGTGCTGACCAGGGGGATGCATCACGCCATCTGGAGGTTTCAGCGTGCCATTTTGCCCCAGCTGCGGCGGTATCTGCGTTCACACCCCTTTTAGGCTCCGTTCGCCAGCAAATAAAAAAATCTGCGGGCGATAGTTTGCCACATTTTTGGGCAGCGTGGGCACCCGCTCTGCGCACTGCTTCTGCATGTCGCCCCAAACCAGCCGTGGCTCACACAGGTGCACTTGCATTGGCATGAAACCTTGCCCCTGGTGTTACGTTTTCACTCTTCAGGCTGCCAAGGGCGGCAATGACATGTGGTTCTCCGCGGGCGATGTGGCATTTGCAGCGCAGCCTACATTTGATGGTGGCGACACACCGAAGGTGGGTCCGAGAGGGTGATATTGACATGCCTTGCTGCGCACAAGCACTTGTGATTTGCGAAGGACAAGGTGTAGGCTCGTGTGTGTGCGGACATCCACGCAGCGTGCAGGAGCCATCTACGCTGTACGTGTGCGTATGCACCACACATGCCGTGTCTGTATACTTATGTTGCTACAGTACATTAAAAACTGATGTTAGGAGTACTATACTACAGTAGTATACTTATGTACTTGTGTGAAGTGCTGTACTAGTAGTCTACATATGCAAGTTATTCAGACAATACTTTATGCTTAGAAGTAGCAAGTACGTAGTATCGGTTCAGGGATGTGTGCCGGAGCACCTGTTGCGCACAAGGCGACACACTTAATGTGGCATGCGCGTGCCAACCGTGCACATCCGTTGTCAGCACCTGTTTGGTGTACCCATGTGCTCTTGTGTCCGCAGACTCGTGCTTGTGGCAGTGTCTTAAAGTGCCCCCCTCCACCCTGCGCTTTGACACCACTCTCAGGCAACCCCCCTGCGATACATCCACCACACCCTCCGCACCACTCATACACGGTTTTTGCTCGCCCTCTATGGGCCCGCGGCAGGCATGCTGACACCAAGTGCCACCCCCCAGCCTGCTGCGTGCACCAGCAATAACTCACCGCTCCCGCACAAACTGACCTGCTGCCAGCTACTGCCCCCTACGCGCTCACAAAACCTCTGACCAAAAACACAAAAACTCTTTTCCGGCCGCGAGTACCCCCGCACAGACTGGTGACATCGAGGGCGTCGACGCCACCAGCACCCTGACCCTCCCCAGCACCACCGCCGCCGCAACGTCGCCGCCCGCCACGGCCGCCCCCACCCTCCCCGGTACCTACTCGGCCGCCTACGCCACCCTCCTTGCTGGACAGTTTCCTGACCTCTTCAGCGACGGCTACCTAACCGCCTTCGTCAGCTCCGTCGCCGTGGCCGTGGCAGCCGCCGATGGTGCGGGCGACCCCCACATCGCCGCCGCCACGTTTGCACCCAGCTCGGGGGCGCGGCGCCACCTGGCGGCGCTGCAGTGGCCGCCGTGGTCCCGCAGGACCGCGCAGGCGGCGGGCGTGGACGTCCGCTACACGGTGGTGGGGCTGGAGAGTGGAGACGCGGTGGGTGCGGTCACCGCAGAACTGCAAGCCCAGGCGCAAAGTGGCCAGCTGCTGGAATCCTACCAGAGCATTGTCGCCAGCACGCCCGGGCTCGACCCTGACAGCGTCACAGTGACGTCACTGTCCGTCACGCTTGTGGACAGCTGGCAGGTGCCGGGGGCGGACAGCGGCGGCGGGGGCGACGGCGGCGTGAGCATTGGGCTGGTTGTGGGGTGTGTGCTGGGGGGTGTTGCGGTGGTGGCGATGCTGGTCGGCATTGCGTGCTGGTGGAGACGATCACGCGGCGGGCAGAAGAAGGACCCACAGGTGGGTTTTTGTGCGTTGGAGTGTGGGGACGCGGTAGGCATGGTGAAATCGAGTGCAGTCACATGGACCCGTTATGGCGTAGGTGTGTTGCTCGTGGCGCAGGGTTTTGCGTTTCAGAGTGTGCAGAGGGGCTTGTCGTGTCTGTCGGTTGCAGGCGCGCCAGCACAAGATGTTACAGCCATGGCAGCATGTATCACACACCCGGGGATGGAAGGGGCACCGTTGCTGTACAGTGTGTGTGCATGCTCATACCAAGGCGTACTGCGAGTGCAACTTCCAACAGCTTGCATCTTTGCTTGCAGCATTGGCTAATAACTCTGGCGGCTAGGCACTGCCAGGATTTGGTGTGCAGCGACTCAGCAGCCATTGACAATACTTGCTAGTACTAGTAGTACTTCTGAAGTTCGTTGCACATTGTGCCCGTCGACTGCACATGCGCCCACGCGCTTGGCCCCCCATCACCACCCAACCACACGACACCCGCCTCACACCGCATGACCACCGACGTACACACGCCAACCGCCGCCTGCGCCGCCAACAGACCTTCTGGCACCAGCAGCACCGCCAGCGCCAGCAGGAGCTCGACCACGCATCCGTCTCAGACTTCAGCCCAACGCCCGCCAGCGGTGCCCCATCGACCACTTTCTCTGCGGCCGGCGTGAACAACTTGAACCACGCCGCACCCGCCGGCCAGCTGTATGGCACCCACGGCAGTGCCACGAGCAGCGTGCTGCCGGCGCGAAGGCTTTTTGGGCGCGGTGTGCAGTCGTCCCAGCAGCTGCATGGACTGGAGTCAGTCGCCGCCCCCCCGAGCCCGTCTGCGCAGGCGCCTAGGACGCCCAGCGCCTTGGAGCTCGCGTCGGCGGTCGCTTCCGCAGGTCAGCGAGAAAAGTACTGCTAAACCGGAAAGTAATATTGAGCTCCAATGTACAGAAGTGTGGGTTAACTGAACGGGCTGCTTATGTGGATCTGGGCCTGTCATATTCATAAACAACTCCTATCGTGTATTACATTGCATTGAAGTGCTAGCACCCATGTGCACCTGCTTGCGTAGGCGCATCTGTCCCCGGCAGTGTTACTACTGTGTCATGCCGACGTTGGTGTCTGCGGAGCAGTGCTAGATGGGGGCGATTTGGCATGCAGCAACTGGGGGCTGCGGCGCGCAGAGGGAGGGGATGGGTAAACCTGTTGCGGCGGCGGCAGCGGCTGAAGCCGGTACACCTTGAGTTGGTGTTTGTGCCTGGGGGAGCCATGCGGCAGCGCCCACGAACTGTGCATGCTGAGCGTGCCTGCGCAACCTTGACTCACCGGACGTGCGAACAGGACGTCATGCGCACGCAATGCAGTGAGCGTGTGGTGTGCTCAGCAGGCACATGCCTGACCCCAGCTCAGCTGCCGCCGATGCACTGCCACGCTGCAGTAGGCAGCAGGGATCCAACAGCGCGCACTCACGAGCTGCTACCCGCTGACAACGCGGTGAATGACTTGCTGTGCTCTTTCCTTGCCCCTCCCTCCCACTGTGCTAACTTCGCTTCCTACAGTCGGGTCGGGTAGCGTGATGGCACCTTCATTCCAGCTGGACCACACACCGTCAATGACGGCAAGCGAGCGCTGGCTCGTGGGCTTGGACACAAGACTCGCCGGCGGCGATAAGTCTTCAGCCTCCTGAGCGTGACCCCGGGCATTCACACCTACCTCAGGAAGTACACGAGAGGGAGGAACTGAGGTGCTACCGGATGCCACTTCAACTTGGAAGACGCCAGAGCCGCAGCAGGTGCAACCAGCCGAGCTCTGTGCGGTCAGTACGGCGGCATGGAATGTGACAGCCGACGAGCTCTGCGCAGTAAGTACGGCGACATGGAGTGTTACAGCGCGCTTTCCCCGTGACTCCCAACTCCTCATTGATGTTGTACGCAGGGTTGGAGTTTCGATGTGAGTGCGACACTAGTGCCAGAGTGGTTTTTTGTTTGTGAGTTTAGCGACATGTGCCCAATTGGGTTTGAGTCCGTTCCATACATGTACTCTCAATGAACTCCATGCATGTCCGTGTAGGCAGAGCTGCTGTGACCCCAACCCTTTTACCGCCGCGCAACCGCGGCGCCGGTCACGGGTGCGCTCGGTTGGTGCGGCAACACCGCTATTGCAACTTTGCTTTGTGCCTGCATGGCAGCTACATGTCACATGATGTGCCCCTCTGTGTGTACTACAGGGCGCGCGTGCCTATGCTTGGCGCTGCTCTGGCTGCCCCTGACTACACTTGCACATGCCACATACGACCGCTGGCATGCGCACGCATTGATGTGCATGCATGTGGTGTCTCCGCAGCAGCTGGGGGGGGGGCAATGTTTTTCCGTACGCTGGTGCTTGCCTAGTGCAAGTGCGTTGTGCCCGCACTGGCGCCAATGAGTTTGCTGCTACTTATTGGCTGCTCAACAGGTGCTGCGTGGCACTGCTGACATGGACCACATGATGCGCGCGCTGTGCTGTCACTCACTGCGGCATAGTGCAGCGACGCACCACTACAGTACTCTTATTAAACTCCGCTTAGGGCGCGGAAAGCCCTTTGCACACGGTGCGTGTGACCAGGAAATCAGA
>JAULBY010013224.1:0-22611 GCA_032358315.1 Ophiocytium majus | reverse complement strand
GCGACCACGCGTGCGCGCTTGAACTGGGGGCGCGGCGCCGCTGCGTCGGCGGCGGGCGGCGGCGGGGGAAGGCCGCCGGAGAGGGCGAGCATGATGGCGGCGGCCGCCGCCTTGTCGCTGTCCTCCTGGGCTGCGGAGGCGCCGCGTTTTCCTGTGGCGCATGGGCGCAGGTGGCAGTAGGTGCGGGTGAGAGCTGTGGTGGGCAAGGGTGGGGCGGGGGGGGGGCGGCGCTTGGCGGGGGGCAAGTATGGTGTGTGCTGTGAGCACTTGCGCGGCGGGGTACTGAGGGGCGTTGGTGGTGCTGCTCAGCAGTGCCGCTGGTTATGGGGTGGTAGGGGTGTTGCCGCCAGCCGCCAACCATCAAGAGTGGCGGATGGCGCCGTGGTGCAGGCGGATGCACATTGTTGCTGTGCCGCCAGGGCACGGCGATTCAGCGGTGGACCAGCTGGCCCGGCGCGTGTTTCAAGAGGCGAGCGCAGTCTCCGTTGCCTCCAGCGCACAGCTCCATACCGGCGCTGCTCGGCTCACAACGTGACGCAGCCACTTCCCAATGTAGTACTCAAAGTGCGTGCACAACATGAACAAGGAGCACAGTCGCCAAACGTAGCATGTGTGCGTGGCTGCGCTTCAGGTGAGCAAAGCCGCGCGCGACGCAGGCCACCCCACCTGTCACCGCAGCAGGCTCGGCGGTAGCGCCGGCGGCCGCGGCTTTCTTGAGCTCCGCTTCCTTGGTTGCGTTCGCCGACGCCGCGGCCGCAAAGGCTGCCTCCGCCGCGCGCGACATCGCCTTGAACGCGTCCGGGTGAAAAACTGCCAGTTCGCTGTGGCGCGGCGAAAGCCGTGCGCAGCAATGCAGGCAGGCATGTGCAGTGGTGCGGGGGTTGCGCCGGCGTGAACAAGAGGAGACGAGAAGCGCATGTGCTTTAGGCGGTTTGCGGCGGAGGGATGCAGGCATGCGGCCTTGCGCTGCCTTGCAAAGGACCATTCATGGTTGGCACGCACAACTCAACAGCAGTGCTGTTGAGTACTTGAAGTACGAGCTACGTCAAGTAGTGCCAAAGTAGTTACACGGGTCACAGCCTCTCCTGGGCTTGAAACAATGGGGGGCGTACCATACTTTGGTAGCCACAAAGAGTCACTGCAGTGATGGTGTGTGCGACTGCAAAGTAGCGTCATCAAGCATGCTGTCGCCTGCTGCTAGCCGGCAACATCGCAATGCTCAGCACTCTGCACTCCAATACTAGACCCAGCATGTCGCCACAGTCCTACTGGTAGACCACACAAGCATGGGGCGCGACAGTCCCATGAAGAAATATATCACCTGCATGCCAGCGCGCGACGCCCCTCGGTAATTTTCCCGCGCCGCCGCAGCGGTCTATGGTCATAGGCGACATCCTCCCCTCCGCCCGAGGGCGGTGCGGCCGTGGCAGCCACGCCGCCGTCGCCGCCGCCGCCGCTGCCGCCCTCGCTGGCGGCCGCCGCCGACTGTGCCGCGGCCGCGTTGGCCACCGCCGCGTGCATGTCGCGCAGGTATGGGTGCTCCATGGCGGCACTGCTCAGGGCAAGGGGGGGAGGGCACACGCGGGAGTGAGTGAGGGGGGGCATGAGGTGGTCGCAGCGGCCACTGGCCGGGGGGGACAATGGGTGCCGCGGCTTGGCTGCGAGCAAGCGTTGACGGTGGTGGCTTGCTGTGGCCGCTGCCGCGTGCATGTGCTGCACCTCCTGGACAAAGTGCCCCACTTGTGCCCCAAGTCAGGGCACCCCCGCCCTGCCTGCTACTGAGCCGCCGTACCCGTGACTCAAGCAGGGGCGCACTTCAGCCGGTGTCGGCCGCGGAAGCGCAGTCAGTCGCAGCAGCACCTCAGCCGCCCCCGCAACACCAGCAGCATCAGCACCTGTCACCATCGCACTCAGTCAGCCGCAGCAGCAGCAGCGGCGGCGGCGCCACTAGCACCGGCACCCACCCGATGCTGATGCGGTCCTCAGGGTCCATCCTGAGCATGCGCGACAGCAGGTCCGCTGCCTCCGCATCCGCGCCCTCAAGCAGCGCCTCAAGCCCCTCTCCGCGCCCCCGCCCGCTGCAAGCCGCCGCCTTTGCCTCCGCACCGTCGTCCACACCACCCGCCTCCGCCGGCGCCTCATCAACATCCATGCCCGCGTCATCGTCACCCGCCCGTTCCCCCGCAGTGTCAGCGCCCCTTTCAGCCGCGCCGCCGCTGCCGCCCCGTGACGCGCCGGCGTCGGTGGGTGTTGGCGCCTCCTCTCCCTCTTCTGCCGCTGCCTCCGCTGGTGAGCCCTGTGGCGCACGGCCGGCTGGTGGCGCCGCTGGCGGGCGGCCGCGCGCCGTGGGAGTGGCGGCGCGAGGTGTGCCGGAACTCTGGCGGCGGCGGCGGTGGCAGGAGTGTGCGGGGGGGGGGGGGTCAGGGCATGGGCGGGTGCTGCTCGTACGGTGAGCAGCTGACATGCGCAAGCGCACAGGGCTGGTGGGATAGTTGTTCCCTACCACTGGCTCTTGTGGCGCCAGATACTGCCAAATGGGGCGTTGATAGAAGTGGTGACCGACACTGCAATGCCATGCCATATTGACACGCATGCTCCATGGCCATGCGCCCGTCCAAAGCGCGGCCGCTGGGCATGCCTCCTCAGCATGAGCACGCGCCGCCACGGCACCGTCCTGCTCCCCCTCCGCACGCCTCACGCAGCACACAACACACCACCCCCCCCAGCAGCCCATGCGCCTCCCATCCCGCTGCCGGCGCGCCAGTGCCACAGCAGCGGACGCGCCACACACCCCCAGCCAAGCCCCCCATGCGGTTGCTCCACGCACACCAACTAGCGCAGCTGTGTATGTGTGTGTGTGGGCGGCCAGACGCACCTCCCCCTGCAATGCCGCCAAGGCTGCCGCCCTGCACCTCGTGGCCCACTCGGCCGCGCCGATGGCACCGTCCTCGCCGCCGACGAGCGCCAGCACGCGCTCCAGTTGCTGTTCAGTAGTGCATGCACGCGCGGCGGCGGTGGGACACATGCAGACACGATCAGAGCTGGCAGCGCCACCAACGAGAGCGCGGTCGCCGCGCACGTGGCAGCCTCCACCATGCCATCACACAGAGAGAGAGGGAGAGTGAGGGAGGGCTTTCGCAACCTGCGCAGACGTGTCAACGCTGGACGAGCGTGCGTCAGCGGCCACCATGGCAGCGCACACCGCGCATGCGTCCATCAATCCCTCGGCCCACGCCAGCCAGCGACAGCAGCGGGAGCCTAGCATGCAGCTCACCAGCCGACCGCCCCGCCCCCGCACACACGCCCACCGGCGTGGTGCTGCCTGTGGGCGCCGCCACAGGTGGAGCAGTGCGAATCGCACTCGCGGCCGAGCCCTGCGCTCCCACCTACCCCCACCCCTCACCTGCAGCAGCACCGTGTATGGTGGGTCGTCTGGACCGGGCGCGGCCCCTCTGCGCGCGCGCGCCACCAGCGGCCACCGCGCAGTGCCCAGCAGCATCTCCCCAAACAGGCAGCCGGCGGACCACATGTCGGCGGCGGCGGTGACGGGCGACAACAGGGCCAGCGCCTCCGGCGCCATGTAGGGCACGCAGCTGCGCGGTTGGCAGCAAGGGGGTGGGGTGGGGGTGGGAGGAGGGGAGGGTGTGTTCAGAGGCAGCAGGGCTGCATGGACTTGCATGGCTTAGGTGTTGGTTTTTGCGCTGGGATGTGGCTCACATGGCGCAGGGGGTGATGAGGGAGAGCTCGGGGACATGAATCGAGCTGTGGGGAATTGCAGTCAAGCAGATCAAATGTACACAAGTATAGCTGTCCCCACATGTGTGTATTCTTGGACGCTTTATGCACCTGAGCATTTGGGTACATGCCTGAGATAGAAGCCTGCGTTTTGCCTGCTCCACAACCAAAGTACGATGCACTTGCAACTTGATGCGCATCGTATTTAGTGCAGCATGCGGTTTCGTCCGGGTCCAAATGCCTGTTACCGAGCACATGATGGCCATACTAGTGATAGATAGGCCAACGCCATTTGGTTCAGCGCGGGTCTTACTTCACTGTAGGGTGCGACAGGGTTGACACCACCGCACACTGATCTGCGATGCACTGTAGCCCCCACTTCCTCCAGCAAACACCGGCCTCTCAGGCTACTGACTGGCGCAGCTGCCTCCCAGCCACATCTGCGCCCACACCACACGCCGGCCCGCCGTGGCACACCCCCGCACGCACCTAGTGCCGCAGTCTGGCAGTTTTCCAACGTCGCTCGCCCGCTTCGCGCCGCGCGCGCGCCCGAACCCACGCACCGTGCACTCGCAGCGGCAGTCAAGCGCGAGTCTCTGCGGCTCCAGCTGCAGGTGCGGCACGCCGCGTGCGTGCGCCCGCCGCAGTGCCCGCAGCACCTGCCAGACAACGCAGCACAGGAGTTGGCGGCGCGGGCGGGACGGTCAGAGCGCGTTGCGCCAGCGGTGCGACCGGCATTTGCAACTGCGGGAGGAGGGGGCCTAGGAGTACGGCGGGTCATGCACGCGCTGGCGGTTGGGATAGGCGCGGCGCTTTGAGGCGGGCGCGCACTGCCGCGGCGCCGCAGCATGTCAGCACGCACCGCAGCGGCGCCCAGCGTGCTGTCTGGCAAAAACACGGCGCGCGACCGCGCGCTTTCAGTGCGCGGCGAGCGTGTGCACAGCGGTGGTGTGAGCACCTGTGCGGCGGCCGCCCGCCGGTGCTGCGTACCTGGTACAGAACGATTTTGACGTGCGCTGGCGCGAGGCCGCGCCCCCCTGTGGCCGCCAGCACCCCCGCCAGGTTTCCCGCCCGTCGCTGCGTGACCAAGTACAGGCCGGTCAGGTCCTCCAGGGCTGCAGGCTTCGCGGGGTCTGGCAGCACGTCCAGCAGTACTTCGATGTTGGGGTGGTGCTCAAGGTGTCGCATGACTTGCAGCTGCACGGGGGTGGGGTGGGGCATGTGGGGTGGACAGGGAGGCAGGGGGTGGGGGCGTTAGCATGTGTGGGAAGTGCATGTTGAAGTTGTGTGGTGCGCATAAAGGGGTGTGTGGCGCGCGGTGTTGGCAGCAAGGCAGGCTGTGGGTGACGAGCGCCAGCACCGCTGCGGCGCGCGGCGGTTGCAAGTGGCGTGGTATCATGGCACGGTGGACTATGGTTTGACTGTCGCCGAGGAGTTGTCGTTGTGAGATTGTTGCTGCTGAAAGCACAGGGGGGGGGCGTTGTTGCACCGCACTTCTCACCTCCCTGAGGGTGTGCTTGGCGTCCTCCTGCTCCAGCAGCCTAGACAGCCTGGTTATTGTGACCTGCAGCAGCGGCACAAACACGGGCAGTACCGCAAACT
Organism: Ophiocytium majus; assembly: GCA_032358315.1. Taxonomy (NCBI): domain Eukaryota; class Xanthophyceae; order Mischococcales; family Ophiocytiaceae; genus Ophiocytium; species Ophiocytium majus. Next base: position 17,274 of record JAULBY010013224.1, on the reverse strand, counting down.
CAGCAAACACAGCCGGCTTACGACTCCCAATCCTCCCAGGTGACACGCACCCGCACCCACAGGGTGCCTGCACGAGGTGCACGACAACTGGACGCTGGTTTGAGCACCATATATGGATAGAAAGCAGGTCGAGGCGAGCTTGCCTGCTTGCCCGTGACGTTGTCAAAGGCATGTTTGATGTCCGGATCGCCATCGCACGATGCCACCAGGTGGCTGTACCGCCCCTCGTCCACTTCAAAAGGTGCAGGGGAGGCCGCCATGGCGCGTGCACCCAGCAGGGCAACCTTGACGCTTGAGTTTGCGGCAGCTGTGCTGGCGGCTTCCCACTGCGCGGCACCGCCTCGCTAGGCCTCTGCAATGTGACCTGCCCCCCCCGGCCACAAGCTGCTGCTGGTTGGGACGTCGCTGCTGCCGGCGGCGCCCCCCCCCCCAGTTGCCAAGGCGTCGATGTCGACCCTTGCGCCTGGCCATGGACATCGATCTGCAAAGTGCGCACTTGCGCCCTTTGCTCAGCACATGACGGGCCACACCTTCTCCCTGGAGGGAGCCCACACAACCTAGGAGGGCACACTGCCACTGGTCTGCCAGCAGGAGTCGTCGTCGGCGGCAGCAGGTACCTCTAGAGGGTACCTAGGGTTCCGGGGGTTAGGCTGTGCCCCTTGCCGGCCTGAAGAGCGGGCATGCCGTGCCAAGGCAGCTCGAGGGCTGCGCAAATCCTCCCCTTGCGGACAGGACCAAGGACCAACCGCCGCCACAAACACACCCCAAGGTGAGCTGACAAGCACGCAAGCGCTCAGGCGTGGCCCAGGTTCTCACCACTCATGGTTGCCTACCGCGCATCACTTCACAGTACTAGTCCGTACCTGCCTAGTGGCACGGGCAACGGCGGCGGTACCTTGGACGCCTTCATATCTTTGCAAGCCACAAGATCACAAAAGATTGCGGAGCAGCAAGCAGCAGCAGCACAGGGGGGCGTGGACTCTGGGCTCGTGAGGAAGCATTTTTCTACGATGGTATGAGTGCACTGCACACTCAGGGGTTGCGAGGGAATAATATACTGCGCTCTTGACGGAGCCTCCAGTCCCCTCCGCCCCGTCCCCGTGATTTCTCATCTCTGTGGTTCTGAAGCCCAGACCACACACGGCCCCCTTCGCTGCTGCTGCTGCCGCTACAGTAGTGTATATATGCACACCTATAGGATATGTACAGTATGCGGCTTCTGCTGCTTTGAAACTTTCCCTGCTGCGTTACAGCGGTTCACCATTGCCAGCCACCTCCTTAGACGATCGCCTTGTTTGACAAGCACTTCCTCCAGTCTTATTGCCGCAGATGTTGGGTGCATGCCTGCCTGGGCTGATGAGGTAACTGAACAAGTGTATGAGTGCTAGGTTTTGCCGTGCACGCGCACCTGCGGCGTCGGCTGGGGAATAATACACTGCGCTCCGACCGAAGCCTCCAGTCCCCCGGCCGCGCCGCACGGTGAAGTGATATTCCATCTCTGTGGTTCTGAGGCCCACATGCACCCAACATGCAGCAGCAGATTGCACAAGCGGCTGTTAATATGGCCACAACACCTTGCCATCCACGTGTCGCATGTGTGGCGTGCACCGACAAACACTGACAAGCTCCTGCTACGCCTGTTGTGCCATGTCCCCCTCTCCACCTGCCTACCCGCAGGCCTGCTGTGGCAAGCGTCAAGCGTCAGGGGTGGACGGGTTGAGGCAGATGCAGCATGCGCTTGCGACCTGCTTGTGTGCAGTGCCCAACACCGCTATGCATGCATGTTGCGATTCAAGTCGTGCTATGCAAACATATTGCGCCATTCAAGTTGTGCCACATTATTGCACATTGCATTCTGTCATCTGGATTATTGTGCGTTTCCACGCTGGGCTCGCGCATAGAGGCAAACATTGGCAGCACGAACCTCATGCGTTTGTGTCCACAGTGACTTTGATCATTTCTACATGCCTAGTTGCAGCAGCAGCATGGAATGGCAAGGCTGGTTCATGCAACACTGCAAATTTTTGTCGAGCAGTATGGCCATGAGCCATTTGGGAAAAAGGGAAAAGAAAGGACTGGTGGGGCAGTTGTGTGGTCACGAAGTGCTCAGCAGGTTTTTGTTTTGTACCCAACTGCCACCAGCTTAGCGACGCCTGCCAGGGAGCACAGCCTACGTCAGCAGCTGCAGGCACGTAGGGCCACTGTGCAACTGCCAGCGGCTCGAGGATGCCGGCCAGAGGGTGGCCAGTCAGTTCTGAAGTTCTCGTCAGCTCCTTGAGTGCCCGAGAGCACGTGCTGACAAGAGCAGCACGGGGGGCACCTGCTCTCCTGTCGAGCATTCAGCACCTCGACAATCCCTTTTGCCGCGCTCACGCTTGGGCGAAAGTTCAAACCTCCAAAGCGCCCCCTTTTCGCCAGGGCAAAACATGGGACCACTGGGCATCTCGAGCAGTGTGCGCAAACACACCTGTACTCCACACCGTGCCTAGAGCCAGGCGCCAGGCGCCGCTGGTTACTCACACAGGTACACGCACGTGGCTTGCTGGCTCGTGCAACGCTGCTCCCATTGCATCCCAAGCAGCGGCCGCTTGCTACTCTGGTGTTGCTGTTGACGTGAAGAGCAACTTACAGTGCAATCAGAGACAGAAGGCAGCATAGCAGCGGCAGCCCTGCAAGCACACGAGCTGCAACCTCATGCAGCTGAGGCTGCCCTGAAGACGCAGCAACACACCAACTTTGCAAGTCACGCCTTCCTTGACCGCCATTGCGCCATTGCCCCCCAAATTCTAACCGGCTGCCAGCCGTTGCCCTCCGCTCCCGTGTCCACATGACCTGCGCACCCCTGCCGCCGCGCACCACCCTCACCACAGGCAGCTGCCATGTCCCAACACAGCTCCGGATTCTTGGACGGGGAGCCCGTCTGGAAGGCCAGCCTGGCGTTCCGTGGCCAGCCCTACCGCCTTCTGCACCACCAGAACGGGGTCGCAGGCTACGTGTCGGCGCGGGTGCTGGGCGTGTGCGGCCTGCCCGAGGCGTCCCTGGGCCGCTTCTCCCCCTCCTTCGTGCGCAGCCCCGGCGTTTACGGCTCGGACTTCGTGCCCGCAGTCTCCCTGGGGCTGGGCAGGGACTGGCGGAGAGTGTCGCCCGAGGTGATGCAGCAGGGGGCGCGGGGTGAGGGGTGGGATGGCGAGCGGCGGCTGGCGTGGGGGCGGGACCCGGCGCGCCTGGAGGTGGTGAAGGAGTCGATAGCGGCGGGCAGCGGGGGCGCGTTGATGGAGGTTCAGTCGTACAACAGGTGGGTGTTGTATGCGGTTGTGCCGCGGCGGAGAGTATGGCAGAAAGATCAGTGAGCGGGCAGGCAGCTGGCCTGTGGCCGAGATGTGGCAAGGGCGTTGTCAAGGCATCGACAGGCATGGGCGAGGGGGGTGCGGTTATGGAGGTGCAGGCGTTAAGCGGGGAGCGTATTCAGTGTGCAGCAGCAGTTTCAGCTTAGCGGAAGAGGTGGCGCAGGTTAATGCCTGGCAATGTAGGGATGCATCATGGCCACAATGCTGGACTGAATCGTATTCTGCAAGTGGCTGGTTGTGGCGTAGTGGCTTAGGTCCAGCCACCTGATAGGCAGGTGTGTGCGACAGTGCCATGGTGTGCTGGTACTCCTGCTATGACGTCGAATCTGCAGTAGGTGGGGTGCTACCTCTGCACAGGCCAACCAGTGGCACTCAGAAGTGCTGTCACCTACTGAGCAAAAGGGTGTGCACGCTTGTACAGCTACAGCCGCTCCCATGGCCGGCAGCAGCCTACTGCATTTGCTAGGCATTATTGCAAGGCAGCGGCTGCCTTGACCATGACTTCTGCTGATGTGAGGCTGGTTGGGTGCAGGTGGCATCCAGGTTTGGCGTGCACACGCCGACTGGGCAATGCGGGCCAGGCACCCAGCCAACTGCCTGCGCCCACACTAGCAGAAGTAGACTGCTTTGCGTTTCCTACGCTACAAGACATGTTCACATGGGCTGAGCCACGTATGCTGTGAAGTGCAAGCCTGCCTACAGGGTGGCAAGGCTTGTGTGGTGCCACTGACGCCGCCGTGCCGCCTTACTGCTTGTACGCCTGGCTCTGACTCTGACCCTGACTGACTTGCTCGGACAACGTGTGCAGGAAGGATATCACAGCCCTGGGGACGTTGGACATTGAACCCTTAGTGGTGGGCCAGACGAGCCTGCTAGATGTGTGGGTGGAATTACAGGTACGTCGTCAGGGGGGGACAGCAGCACGAGTGTACTTGATCCAGTTTCTTTTTAGGTTAGCAGTGCTCATTTGCATGCAGCTAATGGCTGCAAGCAGCTGCAATCTGGGGGGCTGGCCAGTACCCTGGTCAACATGATCAACGAACTGGCAGCGAGCAGCTGACCGCCGATGCCACTCGCGCCCCACAGTGCTTGTCTCCCCTTCTCAGCTATTTTCTCTTGCAACGCATACTTCACTGCCACCCGCTCCCCCCACCAAACCATTCTCACACATTGCACTATCCCTTACACCGCCAACCCACATGCTGCCCCTCCCTCCCTTATCCCACGCCACAGCCCCACGGACGTGTGCACCTGCTGGTGGACTACGAGCCCCGCGGCATAGCGCCTCAGAATGGCGATGTGGTGTTCCTGGAGAGCTTTGCCCGGTGGCCGCGCTCCGTTGTGCTGCCGCCCCGGGAGCCGCTGGTGGTGGTGGACACACGGTGAGTCGGCGGCAGCCGCTGTGCCGGCGGTGCTGCTGTGGCTTGCATGGCCGCGGGAGCAGTGATCGGCAGTGTCTTTTACAAGAGCTGAATGATGTGAGGGTGTTGGCCCAGTCGGTCCCTGTGGGCCTCCCTGTTGTTGTGCAGGAAAAATGTGTTTGGCGGGGCTGCCGCAGCCTGCTCAGCCAACTCCCGCCAAGCAGTGACGGGCTGTGGCGCGGCTGCCCCCCCCTCAACCTCCAGCACCCTGAAAACACTCCCTCAACCGCCAGTAGCAACCACCACTCACCCCCACGCGTGCTACCCCTGCTATGCGATCACCGCCCGGGCGCTGCAGGCATGGCTACGTCATGGTGGCGTACGACACGCCTTCGGGGCACCGCGGCATGGTGTGCCTGCACCGCAACACGGTGTTTGTGGTTGAGCGCCTGAGCTGGTGGGACAGATCCATACAGCTGACGTCCACGCCGGTGAGCGCGCCGCCACGCTGCTCAGCAGCAGCAGTGGCCAGCACTTGGTATGATGAGCAAGTCTGGCGGCGCTGACTCGCGCGGCTGTGTCACTGTGTCAGGGGCAGTGTGGGGTCAGTGCTGAAATGCCAGCCATTCGTTGCCAATTGTGTGCGTGTTTTGCGCCGCCCATTGGTTGAGGTGGTGTGCGGGTCGGCCAGGCTTGCACTGCATGAACGTAGGTTCCTTGGTTTGCGCGCATGTGCGGAGCCCGTGTGCCCAACCGCGCATCTGAATATGGAGTAAAACCCCTTCCAGCACATGTGTTTATAGTACTTCAAGTATAGTATATACTTGAAGTATACAGTACATGTATGCATCCCCCGCAAACAACCATTTCATTGCGCCATGCTGCGGGAACACAAGGTGGAGGCGCGGAAAGGCCCGGCACATGCGCCATGCTGCGTGCCGCACGCGTCAACACGCGAAAAGTGCCCGACGCATGCACATGCTGCGCGCTGCATGCATGCGTCAAACACTCTCTGAAACGCCAAGCTGCCGCACTGCCCGTGTGCGTACCCCGCCGCAGGTCGACGCTCTGCTGCAAACGGACGCGGGCCAGTGGGCGGTGCGCAAGTGCCGGCCTGCCGTCTCGTCCATCACGGTGCTGGCAGCCCCCGTGGCGGCATCCGCGCGGGTGGCGCTCGCATCGGCATCGCTCGCGGCGGGCGCCGTCTTCCACGGCACGCTCGCCGTCGCGCGCGAGCACTTCAAGTGAGGGTGGCGTGGCGGACATGCTGCTCCGACTTCAAGTGGATGCGTAAACTTCAACTGTTGAATGGTTGCGCGGCAGACACACCACCACGTGTGGGGACAATGAGCGCTGGTGCCGCGTGTGCTGCCAAGTGGTGGCAAACGCATTGGTGTTAGGCAATCACGCCCCAGGGCAAGGGAGCGGCGCCGCGCCATGAGCAGCGGCTCAGCCGCCGTGGGCAGGATTTTTCAAGCTCCACTGAATGTGTGGCGCATGGCTGGGCCTGCAGTGATGCGCCGCTTCCAAGTCAGCCGGTGGACCGGTCATCCACCCGGCCGTGCATCCTCGGTGGTCACCGCGCAGCGCCATGCCGCCACCGCCGGAGCAGCCACCACCACCAGAGCCAGGTCGAGAGGCGAGCGGGGCGTCCGAGTGGGCAGCCATAGGATATACCGCCGTCTGGAGTCGCTACCTCATGCCCTGCGGCACATGCTGCCAGCATGACGCCGCCTGCGTGGCGGCGCAGTGATTTTACGACAGCACGACAAGGTGCGCCAGTGTTGGCACTGCTGAGCATGGCAAACTACAGACCATGCCTATGCAGCACAGGTCGCTAGCCAGGCCTCTGGACCTCCCTGCGGTAGCCGAGCAGTTCGTGCTTTGTCCGCTGACTGCACGGCGCACCAGCACACGTGAGTGCGCCGGTGTGTGACGCTGATGCCTTGCGGTTCAGGTAGGGAGTCCAGGCGGCGGTATACCCTACGGCGGGCCGGCCTGCCCACACAGCTCCGCACGCCTCTCGTAGCCGGTTTCCATTTGCTCGGTGCCGTAACCGTGCCCCTTGGTGCTGGTGGTGTGTTATGCGCTGACCGCCCCGCACCCACACTGTGTGTGGCCGCCACTCTGTGCGTGTCAAAGTTTGAATGTCTTGAGTAATCACTCGGGGATATACATGCGCGCCTTGTCAACAACAGCTCCGTGTGGACCTGCTGCGTGCCAACTGTTTGACTCGGCGAGTTGTTTACCCGTTGCAGGACCTTGCAGGCGCACCACACGTTTACTTAGCATCATCTGCACGTATGGCCGCCACGCATGGCAATATCGTTGGCACATGTGTTGACATGCATGACCTGCGTTTTTGCACACCAGCAAGCGCAATGATTAATTACTGTATTCTGCATTCCCTAGCAGGTGCCACAGTGTACTCTTCTACCATTCCTGCTTGCCATGGATTTCCCAGGGAGTGTAGTAGATGTCCATCGCGCGTCACGCACGGCGACGACGAGGTCTTGGCCATGGTGGTGAACCCCCCCCCCTAATCCATGGCCGGCCCTCCACCGCCAGGTGGCTGGCATGCTGGCGCCATGGCATGGCTGGCATTATGCATGCCGCCATGCTGGCATGTGCACATGTGTGCAAAGAGACCCTCGCAATGTCGGTAATCCTCGGTTTCTGCGAATTGGAGAAAGAGTTTCACACGTGGTGAGAGCAAGCTCTCGCTGCTGCAGCGGGACGACGCGGTGGCGCGGCACCACAGTCACTGCTCCTTACCCGTCCACTGCAGGTGGCACGGGCAGGCCGGCATCACCAGGTGCGCGAAACAGGCCCTGAGCTCCGTTCATGTGCTCGTTGAGACCTGCTTCTGCACTCGCTCCTGCTCCTTCAGCGTTCGGGAGGGGGGGTGGTGTTGTAGCTAGGCTGACGCACGGTGGCAGCTGGCAGGCGCCGTGCGCGGGCGCAGGTGTGGCAGGCGATGGTGCTGGCGCTGGCAGGAACCAAGGTCACTGCTGCCCCCCCCCCCCCCCTCCCGCCTTCTTCTGGTGGGGAACTTTCTTCCGTCCCACAAAGGGGCACAGGCATCTCTAGCACACGGTCTCTAGCGGCACCAAGCCACTCGTACCCTTCTCTGCTGTAGTACGCGTCATCTCGCTGCTTTATTCGCAACGGCCACGGCGCCAGCAAGGAGCCTTGACCAGCAGATGCAGCAGCAGCAGAAGAGAAGTGCGGTCAAACGTTGACACTGTTACAAACAAGGGGGCCACTTTGGCTGGAACCAAGGTTTGGCGCGGTGAGCAGCAGCCAGCAGCTGGGAATGCCCACTACACTTGCGCATAGCAGTCATCTACAGTGCCATCCCGCAACACGGCGTCCGTGCTCCAGCCACTTGCCCCCTTCACGTGCCTTGTGACATTGCACCTTGCCAACACCAACACAAGCAGTGCGCGCACTGTGCCCCCCTCCACGGAACCGCCGCGCAGGCCTGTAACGACGGCGGGCGAGCTGCTCTCCGCCGGTGCGGCGCTGGCGGCCATGGCGCTGCTGACGCCAGAGGTGCAAGCAGTGTCGCCTCTGGAAGGCCTCTCAGAGGGAGATGAACGGGAGTGCACACTGCTGGGCGGGCCTTTTGCGGTCTTGCTTCAGGTAACGTCAATGCCAGGAATGGCGCGTGTGTGCCATGTTGTAACCGGACCCCTGCTCCTGCCTCAGAGCAGCTCTGAGGTGCACATGGGCAGGAGCGGTGTGCGTGTTTGGTGGCTCAACTCTGCCGCTTGTGGCGTGCACCTCGTTAGTAAAGGCAGCGCATGGCGGGTGCCTGCTTGTGCAGCGCAGGCACGACACCAAAGGTAGTGCACACAGTGTGCAGGCAGCGATGTGCGCGCATCGGACTCGATGCCGCCAAATCACATCATGCGGTTCTCGAAATACGCAGTGCACTCACAACCGGTGTGGGTGCAATCATGCGCTTCCGTCCGCACAACAACATGGCCGTGCACCACGCCGCCGCCAAGGCCCTGCACACCCCCTGTGAGCACACAGGCTGCTGCTGAGCACAGCCCCCCCCCCCTCTGCTGAGCAGGCACTGCTGGGCGTCGCTGCGCTGAGCACGCTTCTGTACAAGCGCGCCATGGAGACGCCCAAGCGGCCGCTGGCGGTGTGGTGCTTTGACGCGTCCAAGCAGGGGCTGGGCGCGGCGCTGGTGCACGTGTGGAACCTTGCGCTGAGCATATGGGTGGCGTCCGTAAGGCGGCGCCAGCACCGCTCTGCCGAGGGGGGGGGCGCTGCGGGGGGGGACGGCGATGACGGCGCGGATGAATGCGCCATGTGAGTCTGTGTGTGGCTGTGCTGTTTCCGCCGTGTGTATGGCGCAGTGCAGCATTACTGTGGAATTTGCGCCTTTGGAGGTGTGTGTGAGGGCTGTTTTTGCTGCATTCGCCCTTGCACAGGTAACCCCCTGCGTGACAGACCCTGCCGGCGGATGGGAGTACAGCACTTGTTCGCTCCTAGATGGAGCTTTCAAAATTCATCATGTAGGTCTGTATACCTCAAATATAGACTTCGGAAGCATCGTTGAGTATACTGAAGTGCTACTAATAGTCCACGTGTACTAGCATGTATGTACCACAGTACACAGCGCTTGCCGTCTGCCGTTTGTGGACGAATGGGCTTGGCGTCAGCACGCGCATGCGTGTGCACAAGGCACGGGGCGGTTGGCGGTGGTCGTGCCGATGAGCAAACCTTCCATCGCGGGTGCCGAGCAAGGTGCGAGTCACAAGCGGAGCACCACATGCAAACGTACCATTCCGCAAGTACTTCTTGCCTCCACATCAGCATTGCCGCCAGAACGCTTAGTAAGACGCTTGTGATGACTACCCTCTGTTGAGAACATTTGCCAAGTGTCAATAGCTGTCCCATCTGAGCCACACAGCAAGTGCCGCCAGTGCCCGCTGGGCCTGCGGCAGGCGCCACGCCAAGCAGCGCACGCCACGCCAACTGCACACCCGCCGGCAGTGCGCAAGGCACAACCTCAATTCCACTTGGCCCACCGCCTGGCAAACCACGTCTCACAAATCATCACAATGCCTGCACTCCTCACACGGGTGCGCAAGTGGCATGCCGCTCCTGACGACCGCGCACGGCGCCCGCTCCTGACCAACTCTGTCCTCCCCCTCTTTCTGCTGCGCGTTCCAGGTACTTTACCATTTTTTCGCTAGACGTGGTGATGGGGACGGCGCTGATATGGGCGCTGATGCGCGCTCAGCGGGCTCTGGCGCTGCGGCTGGGGCTGACGAGCCTGGCCAAAACGGGCTGCTACGGCGACCCGCCCAGCGCGCGCGTGTACCTTGCGCAGGTGAGGCCGTGGGCGCCTGTGAGCCGTATGGTAGTTTGGCTACTGTGACCTGTCGCAAGACAACATATTTGGAGTATACTACAAGTATGTGATTCAAGTACATGAGTATGTACTTCAAGTACATATGTATATGAATAGAACGGTGGCATCGCCTACTAGTAGGTGATGTCCAGTGGCGATCGCAAGTACGCTCTTTTAAAGTCTCCCAACATCAAAGTCTTTGACTGAGTGCGAGAAGCGAGTTACAACAAATCTTCGCAGTGTTGGTTCCGACCATCAAAGCTGGTATTTATAGGGTACTGGCACAGTCAAACTGTACCTATTGGTGCCGACACACGTGGTACTCGAGTTTTATGCACAGGCATGCAAGCTCAATTGGAGTTGTGGGTGGGGGGCTGGTGATGTTATAGCATCAATGTGCACGTGACCCGTGCGCACGCCTGCTAAACCCTCTACATCTGCCTGTCGACCTGCATCGTCACTAAATGCACAGGAGGGGTGTCTGTAAATTTTGAAGTACAGACTTCAATATTTGACCTTCGGGAAGCGTCTTGAGAGCCTCCCTTTGCTCCGAAATTTTGTGGTTGTGAATCTGGCACCGAGCTGGTTTGAGATGTGGGAGACCGGAAACTGCACATGTTCAAGAGTAGAGACTAATGCACAGCCTGCTGGCTGTATATACGAAAATGGTCAGTTGTGGCGGGCTGTGTGCAGAGGTGGCGTGTGCGCACACCCAGAGACTTGACGTTAAACGCACACAACTTGAAGTTACACAAGTTGAAGTTACACGATTTGAAGTCGGGCTGGCACATGGCACCCGTTATGGTGGGCACAAGAATCATCATGTGCTGAACTCGCTGCCCAGCACCAGTAGGTAGCCGCGGTACCAGCTCAACTCTCGGGACTGGTGGTGTAGGTGCACTGCGGAGTTGGAGCATACCTTTTGGGCTACATCTGGTGCCTGCGGCGCACATGCCTGCACATGCCTGCCAGTCTATGCAACGCCGCAACTGAGCTCCGCCTGCCCCCCCCCCCCTCCCGCGCACCCCCTGTCTCACATCTGCGCCTTCACTGCATGCCACAGTTGCTGGCCTACCTGTTTATACTTGTGGTCGTGAAGACGCTGCTGGCGTTTCTGGTGCTGGCAATGGACTCCCCGCTGCAGCACGCGGCCACCGTCATGTCCCTGCCACTGCGCCGGGCGCCGGAGCTGGAGCTGGTGCTGGTCATGGTGCGTGCTTTTACATTTTGCCGCGCGGTGGCTGCGGCTCCTCCCTTGTCCTGTGTGCACAGCCGGCACTGAGCACCGTTGTGTGCATGCTAGACTGCAGCAGTGTGCTGCACCTGCCCCCCCCAAAAAAAAAAACTTTGCGCCTTCCCCATGAAGACACCCGGTTGAGTCATACGTCTGAAGTACTACGTAGTAGTTTTTTTGGCGGGCCGTGTGGCGTCCGCGTCATGGGGTGCTTGCATGCATGCACACTCAAGTGCCAAGGTGGTGGCCGCCGCACGCGCGCACAGCCCGACAAGGCACCTGGCATCCAGACAGACCCGCGACCGCCACCGTGAACAAAACACATGCCCCGCATGTACTCTTATCAAACTCCGCTTAGGGCGCGGAAAGCCCTTCGCACACGGCGCGCGTGACCAGCAAAGGGAATCAGAAAGGTAGCGAAAAAGCTGGCAGTGCGCAGCACTGCGTACTCTAAGGGGAGCCTGGCATGGTGCGAGAGCACTAGTCGAATGGATTACAGCCCCATGTCCCAGGCGACCCACATGTACATGTACTTCAAGTACTTGAAGTACTTCAGAAGTGTATGTGTGCACTGCGTTCCTGGCTACAGCCATAGCCACAGGGGACAGCATGTATGGATTCGCACTACAGCGCACTCGCGATTTAGTTCGCTTTGATTTAGGGCGGTACTGTATGCAGTGTAGCGCGGGGTCCAGAGACCTGTCACAGACTACATGATTCTATATTAAATGGTACACAATGTCCTACTTGTTATAGTGCGGGTCTTGCTTTAGTGCGGGGTGCTATCAGGGTGACACTACCCAGCACTAAAAAAAAAGCGAGTGCACTGTATGTGCACACGGCTTTCCGCGCGCCCTAAGCGGTGTTAAACACAAGCCCATGTGTGCGTTGGCGCGTGCGTGGCTGTGCAGGTCATCTGCCCGTGGCTGCTCAACTCATGCCAGTTCTGGGCGCTGGACTCCATCGTCATGCACCGCCCCACGCGCGACATCAGCAACCAGTACAAGCGCATAGAGGACGGCGAGGAGGCAGAACCCTGATGGGCGCGCCCGCAGGGGTGCTCAGCAGACAAGAGTGCCATGGGGCTGCTCAGCAGCAGCAGTGTCGCTCCGGCAGCTGGTGGCAAGAGCGGTGCTCAGCAGCAGCAACGCTGGTGGCAGGCGGCACCTGCCCGGCAGGGACAGCCATGGCTGCTGCATGATGCGAGCGGATATGGCGGCTGCGAAGTGGCGGCAGCAAAGTGATGGCTGCCGAAGTGGCGGTCGCATGCGTTGCACCTCGGCCGCAGGTCAGCGGCGGCCGGAGGCAGGAGAGCAGGGCGCAGCTGGTGCCACTCAGCAGCGGCACGCGCCGCGGACGGACGCAGCTGCAGCAGTTTTGGCGCACCACAAGAGTGGCGCCGCCTCGGCACGGTGCGTGCGCATGCCGAGCGCTGCTGTCGCATAGCATGCAGTTGACGGGCGCCGGGCGCAGTGCACGGTGCGCAGCTGAGAGCTTTTGTGGCACTGCAGCAGGCGGCAGCGCCAGCGTGCGCGCGCGCGCCGCGTTGCACCGACCCCTTGTGTACATGCAGGTGTACGTATATGGCCGCAGGTAGAGGGCGTGCGCTGCCAGTAGCAGGAGCCGCCGCTTGAAGAGCACTCAGCACAGTGATCGTGGTCGCAGGCGCGGCAGGCCTTGGCGGCCTGCGCAGTAGTGGCCCATGCACCTACTCGGTGCCGTCCAACCGCTGAGCCCGCCAGTTAATACAGCAGTCGTCGGCAGGGATTGACTTGGGGGTGCCATGTTCTGGCAACCCACGCCAGCGGCTGCAGAAATCACTGTGCGCTGTGCATTTTTGGTGCCTTCATGCCTCATGAATACTGTCACCAGGCAGAGACGGCACAGCGATGCGCAGGCACAAGCGAACTGCGCCAGACTGAGTGCACACGCTGCGCAACGTGCACATCCTGCATGGAACCAATGTCAAAGCACTTCGTGCGCATGAAGTGCTTCCGCAGGCGGAGAGGGCGCTGCGCACACGCAGCCAGGTTGCATCAGCGGCGCTGCCAAACAACAGCACTCGTGAGGCGCGTTTTTATTCGTTTTTATTCGCTACACAGCGCACCAGCATGCCTGCTGCCTGTCCTGATATGCAGGGACAGACAGACCTTGACGTTCCAGTGTGAGTGACAGGCATATGCACACCACACATGCACACTGGGACACAGTCGCGCTCTGGCTACAACTTCCGTGACGCGCACACATGGCATGACCATGTGGTGGGCCGCGAACCGCACGTGCTCTTGTATTACACTCCACTTAGGGCGCGGAAAGCCCTCTAAACACGGTGCGAGAAAATCAGGCAGGTAGCGAAAAAGCTGGCAACACATATGCAGCCGGCAAGGCAATGGCATGCGTGTCGAGCCCAATGCTGCCCAGCAAAAGGTACCAAGTCTTTTTGAAAGGGAGCAAGTGTACTGGGTGGGTGGGGGCGGGGCGTACTAGGATTAAACTCCGCTTAGGGCGCGGAGAGCCCTTTGCACACGGTGCGTGTGACCAGAAGAAGGTCAGACAGGTAGCGAAAAAAATGGCAATGCTCAGCACTGCGTACTCCAAGGGAAGCCTGTTGCGGGGCGTACAAACGCAGTGACTTCATTTTGCCCATCAACGAAAGGAGGGAGGGGCGGCGCCATGGCCGCGCATGCAGCACTGAACTCTCAGCGCGCAGCAGTACGCAAGTGTGCTGCACCTGTGCCGCACTTCGCAGTGTCCGGGGAAGTGCAGAATGCTGGGTAGCGCAGCAAGGTCGTGCTTCAGTGCTTGTGAATATTATCTTGTGCGTGTGTGGTGCCGAGTGGAGAGTGTATACAATATAGTGTATACAAACACTCTAAATGAACTACTGTTATGGGCTCTTGCATGCCCCCAAGTGCAAATAAATAAAACTACAGGAAACGATTTTGTATTTCGACAACTGGGCACGTACCGTAATTTTCATCCGGATCCCCACTCCCTTTTGGTGCCCACTGTGGCGGTCAACGTCACAAAGCCATGCCCTAACCACCGGCCATTTCTGCGTTTAAACACAGAGGAGCTGGTCGACACTCTGAGAAGAGTATCCTGTTCGCCCCGGACCGTATTCTACACAGTTTGGTAAAAGAGGTACCAGCCGTTGACCCCACCCCTCACTAGGGTGCACCCCTGTGCCCAGTTTGAAACAGGCACCCGTTGTCACTTACCTCCTCCGTGAAGTGCTGCCGCTGGTATTGGTACGCGCGGGGTGCACACGACCACGCGCGCCGTCCCACAGCCACTTGACGCTGCAAGTGCACTGCCTCCATGCCCTAACCTGGTTTATGTTGTGTACAGCGCGCTAGAAAGATTTGAATTGATCTCTCCTCCAAGAAGAGACGAGACCTCAATGTAAGAATGCCTGCAAAACAGCCTGGGCGGTACACTGGCTCTGTCAGCAACAGTGATACAGGACAGGGAGGTGACAGGGCACCTACTGCTGTTCGAACTCACTGGGATGGCGGCGTCGTGTGTGTGGTGGTGGTGGTGGACGCCCGCCCCCCCTCCCTCGCATCCCTCGCATCGCACTTTTCCTCCTGTTGCCGTCTACCACCCTTTTCACCCCAAGGGGCGGTGTGTCATTGTGTGGTTGGTGTACGCCACAGCTGCCAAGTCCTGCCCTCCGTTTGCTAACACACTTCACAACCCGCAGAGCCAGGAGCCACCACAAGGAGGAAGCCACCAGCACACACCCAGCAGCGTCGTCATGGCTTCCACGTGCTGTGAGCGGGCGCAGGACGACCGGGGGTGCGCACTTTCCGGAGAGCCCGGCTGCAAGCTGTCCGGCCTCCGGCTGGACCCGAACATCGACAGCAGCACAGCGAGCAACAGCAGCGCAGCCAGCAGTTCACCGCGCACGCCTCGCTTCCGACTCAACCGAACCGACAGTCAGGTGGTGCTGGAGCGCTACAAGTGCGTGGACTCATTGGTGGTCACCCTCAGCCTCGGCAGCGCCGACAGCTCCCTGCCTTCCCGCACCCTGGTGCGGGTGTAAACATACAGTAAACTCCGCACTGCCCGAATGTTGGAACATGCCCTGCCCCCCCCTCCCCCACCTCCCCCACCTCCCATGCGAAGGCGGAGATCCATGGCGTTCACCCACCGCCTGGTCTTAGCGACGCTCTCTTTGCTGCCCCCTCCCTTTCCCGGCGCCTGGGCGCGTATTCGAGCCTTGCCCCCCCATCGGGCTGCAGAGCGGCACACTGAAGCTGCTGTGCCGCGCGTTTGGGATGGCGCCAGTCCACGTATACCCTACCAGCAGGGCCAGCTCACCGTTGCAGTCAATTGCGCACGACCCGTGCGCGGCAGCGTGCAGCTGACACTGTAGTTCAGCCATTCCGTTTCAAGTTCGCCCTCTTCCCCCTTTGTATTCTATGTTGTTTGAAAGACAAGCACCTGCGCACCCCGGTGCGTGACACGAACCCGACCCACAATTTTGGCTCCATGTCCCCTCTGAATGAGACACTGGCATCTGAGCAACTTTCCTGCGCTGTTCCCCAGCCTACTCTGGGCGCCTTTGCTGTTGTCACTGCTGTTGCTGCTCATCATGGCATGCTGTGACTTGCTGGTGGCAGCTGTGTTGTTGGTGCACGTGTCTTGACACAGCGTTCCCAGCTGCGCGTGTGCCAACGTTGGCTGTGTTGACGGGCCAGCAGCCGCCTTTTGCCCTTTGCGTGTTCCATGGGCGCTGGCATAGGCCTGACTCCACCCGCCAGTGCTTGCTGTTGTCGAGCGCTGAGCGCTGCCTGCTTTGGTGCGCAGCGAGTTGTAAGCGCGGCACGCGCTGCCTTGGCACGCGCTCCCACCACATGATATAAGCCCCTGCATGTTGCATGGCTATAATACTAGGTACGTGTACTTTCATTTTGTTACTAGCAGCATCACTTTCCTACATGCAAGCACTTGTAATCGGTGCTCAGTTGCCGTGGAACATGCACCGCAATTGGTAGGTTAGACATTGATGCAATGCCACATCGGATGCACCTCGCACCGCGCCACAGCCGACATGTGTGCTTCACATGGTGCAGGGAGAGAGATTGTTCAGGCACCTCTCTCCCCCTTTTGTGTAAATGAGGTAGGGACTCCAGGCGGCGGTACATGCTACAAGGGCAGGCTTGCCGAGACAGATGCTCTGCACGTTTCTCGACCTGGCTCCGGTTGTGGTGTCCGCTCCGGTGGTGGTGGCCCCCCGTGGTGGTGTGTGCAGCAAAGCACTGGCAGCAAAAGATGCGAGTATAGAACATGTAGTTTGTGGTATGGTGCGCATGCCACTGGCACTGGCCGCACTGCTGTCACCCAGGTGCACGCATGAGCGCACCATGCAGCCATTGGCACCCAAACTAGGGCTGGCGCTCTTGCGTGCGACGCATCACCATTTGTGAGGTAGGGACTCCAGACGGCGTGGTATGTCCACCACCAGCAACGCCGGCTCGCGACAAGGCCTGTGTGCTGCTGCATTGAGAGCTTGGCAGGCACAAGCTGTCACAGACCCGTCAGTGGCACGCCAGCTGCCAGCTGCCATGCTGGATTTAGAAACACGTCCAGGCTACCAATGTCAGCCCCAGCCGAGTGGCACATGGTGTCCATGCAGCCGGCAACCCAGAAAAACCATGGCGGCAAAGCCACAACGGCACTGCTGTACAGTTTGTGTGCAACAGGTGCACACATGATGCCGGCAGGTATCGTGTATGCATGGCTGGCGCTGCCAGGGGCAAGCCACCAACACCGCAACAGCGAGGGCGGCGAAGAGTACACTCACGGTCCCCTGGGACATGGGGCTGTAATCAGTTAAAGTAGTGCTGGCAACATGCCAGGCTTCCCACAGTACTTAGCTTTCCCAGTTTGTTTTTCGCTACCTGTCTGATTTCCTGGTCACACGCACCGTGTGCAAAGGGCTTTCCGCGC
>JAULBY010013213.1:0-22618 GCA_032358315.1 Ophiocytium majus | reverse complement strand
CTTGCTGTGCAAGCCGCTGCTGTTGTGGCCATGGCTCTGCCTCTGGCAGGCGGCCTCGCGGATGTCACTTTACAACAGTGGCCACCGCCCGCTGCGTACCCATACAGGCCCCGCCATTCTCTGGCCAGCCCATGTACCTCATGATGATTGGCATTGTGTTTGTGATGGAGGTCCTGCAGCTGCTACTGTGGGAGGACGGGCGGTTCCATGCCTCACTGAGCCCTGACAGCACAGCAAGCAGGTGAGCTCACACACACACAGGCGGCTCTCTGGATTGTGTGTTACAGTGCGCTCTCGATTTAGTGCGGGGTAGTGTCACCCCCCTAGCACCCCGCACTAAGGCAAGACCCGCACTAAATCAGATAGGGCCTTGTGTGTCTTTTACTTCGAAGTATATGGAATCATGTGGTCTGTGACAGGTTTGTGGACCCTGCACCAAACCGTGTACCGCACTATATCAAAGCGAGCTAAATCGCGAGTGCACTGTACGTGCTACGGGATGGGCTGCATCATTTATCATGATCATACCCCTTGTGTGCACTTGAAGTAGTAAGGTATTCACAATTTCAGATAGTACAAAGTTCAAGTAGGAGCTAGAGCACTCGAGGTGCGGCCTGGGGACACACCACTTGCGCCAGCGTACTATGTCCGCCGTGCATTGATGGCATGCAAGCGTGTGATTGCGGACTCAGTACTGTCATGCTGCTTGTGCCGTTGGTTGGCAGCAGTATGGTATGGCAGCCTTGCAGCCGGAAGCCTGCCTAGATGCATGGCTTCAAGAGGTACTTGCAACCAAGTGTCTGCGCTGCTCGTCTGTGTGCCGTTGCTTCGCGTGCTCCAAGCATGCAGCGTGTGCTATTGCTACTTAGTGTGCCTACTGGCTGGTACTATGGGCCACCCACTGATGCAGAGAAGACCCAGTGGATGGGGGCTTGCTATGTCACAATGACAAAAACAACAGGGGCATGTGTGCTTACTTGACGTGCACTAGAAATACAGTAGAGTACACTGTACATGACATCAATTATAGTGATCATTGGTTCGATTTTGTGCACATGCAGATTGGCGGTGGAGGCGGCGAGCGCTCGCTCTTGCGCTATGCGCGTGGCGGCAACGGAGGGCGGGCCGGCCAGCATCAAGTTCTTCAGCCACTACGTCACCTTTGTGGCCCAGGCAAGGCCTCCAAATGTTGTGCGGCAATGATGTGGTATATGTCCTGGAGTGGCACCTGGCTTTGGTAGTCCATGATAGAGCCGAAGCGATTACAATCGAGTCGATTCCTGGTTAACCCCCCAGATGCCTTGGTCAACCCTGCGTTGTTGTGCGTGCATGAGTGTGTACACCTACTTCTTCTGACTTGAAAGTGTTACTTTAAGCGAAGTAAGGGAAGTACTTCGAAGTAGACAAGAAGCCAGCCCACTTTGCTGTGCAACAGCCCCTAGGAAACCCTGGCGATGTCTCAGGCACAGGAACTACTATCAGCACCTGTGCACCCGCGCTTAATAACTGCGGGGTAGTGTCAACCCGCTTGCGCCCCGCACCAAAGCGAGACCCGCACTAAACCACATAGTGACTTGTACATCACTAGCACAGCAATCATGCGGGCGGTACCAAGCCTCTTTACCCCGCACTAAAGTGTACATCACACTAAACAAAAGCGCAGTAACTTGTGAGTGCGCTGTACCCGCACTCACCACCTCCGCGCCCCTCATGCCCCACCCCTTCAGCAGGTGTTCATTGCGACATACGCCATGGCGTCACTGCGCGTCATACTGGTGCTCAGCGGTGACACCACAAGTCGCGACTGGAGCCCCACATACGTGCTGCCGAACCTCGCGTACGTCCTCCTAGACTTTGCGGGGGGGCTGTCCGATGCCCTTGAATTTTTTCAGACGTGGGCTGGAGCCCTGCACAGGCGAGCCGACTGCCATGGCGGCGGCCCCCACCTGACAGTTTCGCACGACGCTCCGCAGCAGCTGCTGCGGTATCGCGGCTATGCCCTGGTGCCGCTGCCAAAACTTCAAGTTGGTGTTGAAGTTGCCCCCCCTGCAGGAGGCGGTGCCGCTGAGCACCCAATGTGCGGCGGGGCGGCGCCATCGGATGCAAAAGTGGGCCTTCTTTCACGGGGCGCGGTGGTGTGATGGGCGTGTGAGGTCGCTTTGTCTTAGGTTTGTGGCAGTTGCCGGGTTTTATGCACACTGGCGAGGCACATGTGCGCATTGAGGTCGGCTCGGTGGTGAGCAGGTGCTGCACTGCCTCTGCAAGTTCTGGCTGTTGATAGCGTTTGGTGCATGGTGCCATGCTCGGCCGCTTGTGCTTCATCAAGGGCAAGCAGCTTAGCAGTCTAGCGTTAAAGGGCAGGTAAGTAGAATGATTGTCAGTGGTGCCGATTTGAAATGTTTGCGTGCCTTTTTGCTGCTTAGTGGCGCCCATTTGGCACACCAGTGCCTTCCTGTTACAGTTGCAATTCATTGCTCCCACTCGAATAGCGGACAGGGTGCATGTGTTTTCCAAGACCCGCCAGCAAGTGGCGCCGGACGCTTCCATGCCTGTACTTGTTTCTGCTGTGCTTGCCATTCACAGCTTGTGGTGAGCTGGCACCAGTGTGCAGTGCATGATTTGTTATCTGCTGCTGCTTCGCACGACAGACATGCGCAGCATAACCCCAGCCTTGCCTGTAATGTGTGCCACGTGGCAGATGCGACACCACAGAGTGGCAGAGTGGCGCGCCTCTGTCTGTGCTGTGCTCCACCCGGCCCTTGCAGCAATGCGGGAGGCAATCATACAAGCCTGCTGACCGCATGTCTCGTGTCTCAGCGCCGGAAATGGCGGCATCGCATGCAGGTGCACATGCACATGGCAAGGAGATTCTGTGTGCGACGTCTAAGCGTGTGCGGCTTTCCGCGCCCTATGCAGAGTTTTTCATCGATGAGATCAAGGGCTCTATGGTCCCTTTGGTGAAATCTTGCAGGTGCCTTGGCCATGGCACAAACAGCGCTGAGTGGAGCCGCTGTCAGCAAGTGTTTCTGGCCACATGCCACATGCAAGAGCGGAACGCAGCCGCAGGTGCTTCAACCGTGTCAAAGTGAGCTGTGTGAGCTCAGTGGCCCGAGCAGCTGCTTGCTCTGTGCCGCAGCATACACACTGTGGCACGCACTTCAAGTATCTCGTAGTATAGCTGGTGCACACATGCCCTCATGAATGTCTCTATGACTAACAAACTTCAAGGAGAAGGCAGCAGCACAACGGCCGGGGCTTGCGTGCTCAGCAGAGTCCATCTGTGATTTGTTACCATGTTGACAGCGGCTGCGACAGTGCGTGCACTGTAGTAGCAACACTGCTGTGCCAGCCATCGCTCGCTGCCGCCACCGTTTGGCCCCCGCGGGCCCGGGCAGCATGAGCGTTGGCTGACCATCACATGTGTGTACACACACATAAAAATGTACACACACACTCTGGCAACATGCCAGGCTTCCCACAGTACTGAGCTTTCCCAGTTTGTTTTTCGCTACCTGTCTGATTTCCTGGTCACGCGCACCGTGTGCAAAGGGCTTTCCGCGCCCGAAGCGGAGTTTAATAAGAGTACAGAGGTCTTGCCATGTGACTGCTTTTCGGGGTGCACGCACGCTGTGCCACGTGGCACACCGAGGGGGGGGGCACCGCGCGCCGCGCGCGAGACCCCCCTGGCAACTGTGCAGCACACCCAAAGAACGCGCGCAGCAGGTGTGGTGTGCCGCTCGTGCTGCTGGTCGGCCACCCTGCTGTTGGCAGCAATGTCAGCAGCCGATGCAGCCTCGGCACCCCTGCCCTCTCCCGATGCCCCCCCACAGCAGCAGCAGCAGCAGCAGCAGGAGAGCACGCTCGCCAAGTACAAGCGTCTGCTCACACTCGCCCGCCGCAGCATCGAGGAGAACCAGCGGCAGATAGCAGAGCGGGACGCTGCGGTCGACCAGCTTCGAGACGAGCTGGCGGCGGCTCAGGAGGAGAGGCGAGCGGGCCCGCTCGGCCAGGGCGAGCCCCTCGCTGCTCTGAGGCGAGTTGACCACGATGGATGCGCCTGGCTGCTGTTGGAATATGACGACGAGTCCAACGATGATGGCGACACGCTGCTGGGATGGCGCAAGTTCGAGTCTGAAGGGGAGCTGGCTGCCTTTGCCAGCAGGCCGGGGGCCGAGCCCCTGGCTGTGCCCGCTGCGAGCCTGAGCCCCGAGGAGTGCGAGGCCATAAGGAGCGCTGCTGAGGGGAGGGTGGCCCAAATTCGAGAGGACTTCAGGAAGTACAGGGTGAGTTGTGGAGCCAAGCCAAGGGTCAAGCTCTTGTTCCCTTGTTTTTTTTTGGTTTCAGGCTCAGCGCTTTCGGCGGCATCGTACAAGTGACTCTTGCTGGTAACTTTTGTCAACTTTGCAGCATCCATTGCCCTCATGGGTACTGACCGGTGTGTGTGGGGTGCGTGCCATCTGGTGTTGGCGGGTGAGCAAACCACCCACGGGCCTTGGCTTTTGTCTTTAGCAACCTCTCAAAGTTTCCTACACGGTTGCTAGCGTACGCTGACAGATCCTTATCCCTCATCAACACTTTATCAGACTTCGCTTTGGGGCGCAGAAAGCCCTATGCACGTGGTGTGCACGTATGGAATACGCATGATCACGCATGCTGCCCCCTCCTGAACAGGGTCGCTAGCCACAAGAGCGCTTACCGCTATGCTTTTACGAGTAAGCCCAGCACACTGAGCACAAAGAGATACTTGATGTTTGAGCGTGCCACTTGAAATTCATTACAGACAAGCGTATGTTTATGTGAAAGAAACCTAAAAGGCTGCTAAGCCCAGATCTGCCGTGGCTGGGGCAAAATGCCGGGCCGAAGCCTGTGGGGTGATTTGTCCACCTGGTGAAAAGCACCAGACAGCCCCACACCTACACGCACCGGTCAGTGTCCTTGAGGGCTAGGGATGATTCAGAGTTTATGTATGCCAAAGTTCAAACACTTCGGTTTAGATATCGACAGAGTAGGTGAGTGTGCTGCACATGCAACCCTAATAGCCTATCATAACAAGAGCACCGCTCGAGCTTTAGAGGGCTCTAGAAACTTACAGGGCTGGGGTGGGTGTTTGGGTAAGCCCGCACAACTCCAGCACTGGCTCTCCAGCACTGGCTCTTTTGTCACAGCAAAAAAAGAAGAAAAAAAAGGGGGGCTTCCCATGCTGGAATGATATGCACACGCGCAGTTCGGCTAGTGTTTCAAGGTGCTGCACAACTCCAGCACTGGCTTTTTCTCTCAGCGAAACTGGGTGCCTGATGCTGGGTTACAGCACGCACAGCATTTGGTTTGTCAGAGTGTGGATGGCAGGATGCGCCACCACTGCGGACCCTCAAAAGATGTGCAGCGGCGCGAGCTCGAAGTGGGTATGGGCACCCGAGTTGTTATGACATCAACATATGGTGGGTGTGGTTCAGACAAAACTCGGTGCTGCACGGCGGCAGGTGCGTGTGTGCCGTTATCATACTTGAACTGTAATGTTGAAGTTGGCACGGGATGCCGCTACTGTACTTTTAGGCATGAACTCATGGGGACTTGGGCGCTGACCGGCTGGGCAGCTGCTGGGCTGCGACAAGTTCCCAAGTGTCCATGTGGCGGTTTGTGTTCCCGTAAGCTCAGACTTACCATGACCTACTGTTGTGGTTGCCGGCTGGCATGTGGCATCAGACACGCCGTCACACCGCAAGCTGGTTGAAACCACTGAAGCCGTTCTTCAGTGCCTGGCGCCGCAGTCTCTCAGCGTGTGCGGCGGCGATGGTGAGGTGGTTTCTGGTGCGCCGGCATTGGCTGAGCAGCGCAGCTGTTCAGGCAAAGCAAGAGTGAAAGCAGCTTGCCTGGCATCCGTCGCAGCCGTAAGGCACACCGTCCGTGTGCTTCGGCCAGCAACCGTTCCCCCTATCACGCTGTCATCATTTTCTCCAGACTGGTGCCTTGGGCCGACCGCCTGCATTTGCCCAATAATGGAAAAACCTCCAACAGGTTGCGAAGCCCGGATACTGCTGTGGCTGGTGCAGAATGCAAGCCTACAGCCTGTGGGGTGGTTTATGCTCCCGGCCAACACCATGATTTAAGTGGACAAAACCTATGACGTATTCTGAGCCCAGATACTCTGTGGCAGCGGCAGCATGCCATGCCGAGGCCCGTGCGTTGACTTGTCCACCTTCAACACCAAATAGCCCCCACACAGAAGGTTGCCAAGCCCCGATATTGCCGTGACGGTGGGGCCAGTTATCCACCCGGTCCAGTCATTTAACGAAAGAAACCTAGAAGGTTGCTAAGCCCAGGTACTGCCGTGGCTGCAGCAAAAATGCCAGGCCGAAGCCTGTGGGGCGATTTGTCCACTTGGTGAAAACACTAGACAGCCCCCACACCTGCACGCGCTGTTCAGTGTCCTTCAGCAAAAAAAAAACTAGAAGGTTGCTAAGCCCAGATACTGCCGTGGCTGGGGCAAAACGCCAGGCCGAGGCCTGTGGAACGATTTGTCCACCTGGTGAAAACACTGGACAGCCCCGACACCTGCACGCGTTGGTCAGTGTCCTTCAGCAAAAAAAAACTAGAAGGTTGCTAAGCCCAGATACTGCCGTGGCTGGGGCAAAAATGCCAGGCCGAAGCCTGTTGGGTGATTTGTCCACCTGGTGAAAACACTAGACAGCCCCCACACCTGCACGCGCTGGTCTGTGTCCTTCAACAAAAAAAAACTAGAGGGTTGCTAAGCCCAGATACTGCCGTGGCTGGGGCAAAAATGCCAGGCCGAAGCGTGTTGGGTGATTTGTCCACCTGGTGAAAACACCAGACACCCCCCCGCACCTATGCGCGTCCTTGAGGGCTAAAGATGGTGCAGAGTACGGTTACCAACAGGGCTGACTTGTGCGATGACGCCAGAAGCCGTCCGTTGTGCGCGCTGCAAGGGCAGACCCACGTGCACCGGCTGAGTGAAAGAAACCTAATGGTTACGAAGCCCAGATACTGCCGTGCCTGGGGCAAAATGCCAGGCCGAGGCCCGTGCCACAGACAAATCTCGTGCGCACTTTCGGCCGCTGCTGAGCAGGTGAACCACAGACAAACCTCGCGCCACACCCAAATCTCGTGCGCACTTTTGGCTGCTGCTGAGCAGGTAAAAATGGAGCTGGCGCGGCGGCAGAAGGATGCGGAGGTGCAGCTGGCGTACTCTGGCGGCGCAATGGGCGGGAAGTCGCGGCGCGCGTCTGGCGGCGCCGCAGCGGGCGGCAGCGAGGACGCGGAGCGCATACGGGAGCTCATGGAGGAGGTTCAGAATCTGCAGGCGGATTTGGCGGAGCAGGACCAGATGTGGCGCGCCGCGTATGAAAAACAGGTGCGCGCCATTTTTTTAGGCGCTATCTTTGCTTTGTTCACCCCGTTGCACGGGTCCGCCCAGGGTGACGGCCCCTACCGGTGGGGAGACCTAGAGTTTATCCCTCCTAGATTGCGTTTTCATATACCTGTATATATATTATATGCCATATCAGATACTTCAGAAGTAGTATATAATAATGCTTGCTCAAGTGTGTTCATGTGGTCAAGTGAAGTTGAAGTTGTGGCTAATTGAAGTTGAAGTTGTTAGGAGGTCACAGAGTAGGTTCAGAGCTGACGGGTGGACCTGGCGGAGCAGGACCAGATGTGGCGCGCCGCGTATGAGAAGCAGGTGTGCGCCATTTAATGCTTATAAATGATTTTTTGTAAGTATGTAATATCACATTTTGTAAATGGTTTCATGCTGCATAGTGAAGTTGAAATAGTGACTAATTGAAGTTGAAGTTCATAGGAGCTCATGGAGGAGGTTCAGAATTTGCAGGCGGATCTGGCGGAGCAGGACCACATGTGGCGCGCCGCGCGCACGAGAAGCAGGTTATTTTTTGTCAACGTTGCGCATGGGTGCTTTTCATAAGGGCAAAGCTATACTTCAAAGTACTTCTAAAGTGTGTCTAGCTTTGAAGTACACGAAGTAGTTGTGAACTTATGGAGTAGGTGCGGAGCCGGCAGGCGCACAGGGCCAGGCGGGGCGCGCCGCATATATGGAGGCAGTTGCGTCACAACACTAATGCTGTTGTAGTGCTTTCATGTGGAAAATTGAATTTGAAGGAGTGGGGACCTCGTGCAGGAGTGTGGAGCCGGCATGTGTACACGGCCTTATTGGGCGCGCCGCATATGAGAAGCACGTGCGCGGACAGGTGGCAATGGCAGTGCTGTGTAAGTGCTTTCATGTGTCCAAGGGTGGATCTGTCCCAAGAGCTCACATCTGGCGCGCGCTGTCCACGGCTGTGACAGTTGCGCTTGCGGCGGTTACGGCAATGGCAGCCGCGTTCATCACGCGGCTGCAACAGTCACAGCTGCGGCAGTTTCAGCTGCGGCACTTTCGGCAGTGGCAGCTGTGATTATCCCGGGGGTGCAACACTTACAGCTGCGGCAGTTACGGCAAGGCGGTAAGGGCAGTGGCATTTACGGCCACTCCGTGCGCAGCGCACCGTGCTTGGCGGAATCTCCAGGGCCCGTGTGCCGTGGCACTTACAGCTGCGGCAGTTACGGCAGTGGCAGCCGCGTGCCTCAAATGCGGGTGTCAGCCGCATGCAGGAGCTGTGTGTGATCTCTTACGGCGCCACCTGACAGAACTTCCAGAAGTTTTGCCAATGCACGCGCTGTCACTGGCAGCGCGGTTTTTCGCCCTTTAGCGCAGTCTCCTTCCCGCCCTTGGAGTACTTATAAGTGGCATATGTTGTATGCCCTGACCCATCACCTCTGTAGTCACGTTACTTGCACACCTGCGGCTGCTGAGCACAGGTGCGCGAGGCAGAGCGCCTGCAGAAAGAAGTGCACACACATGTTATAAATATCATGCTGATGTCATACATCAGCTGTATATACAGTACGCCTGAAATTCAGGTTTTTGCATGTTTTCTTAATAACTACTGAAGTACTGTATTTAGATAAGTAATATGCACCAAAAATCTCTTGCGGCCTTATGATAATGTGCTTCACTGCAGTATACTTATGGTGTACATGTACCAACATGCTGGAAGTACAGAACTACTGTACTGTAGTACTCCTATAACCCTCCTAAAAAACACCATGTCCGTGCACGTATGGTACATACACTTCTTATACATACCTCAAGTATTATGTGCATACATATGGCACTGGTATTACTACTGGTGGTATCTGCATGTTTGTGCCATACATAAATATACGCACACACCGTCTGTTTGCTGAGCTCGTTTTACTTTCATCATCATCCGCTGCTGAGCACAGGTGCGCTTCGCCGAGCGCCTTCGCCGCGCCGGCAACGAGGCGGAGGATGCCGCTAAACAATCACAAAAGTTACAAGAGTACAAAACTTGGCCACCGCTAAGATAGCATTTTGAGTATTCCAATTGAATGAAAATGAACATCATGGATGTACACGCATGCATGGTATAGACATACTTCCTATTATGTACTACTGTGGTAGTACTATGCAGGCACTTGTGCATAATTTGCACTTCTATTATAACCGTGCCACAGAATCGCAGCGAGGTGTTGCGGGGTCCACTTCAACAGTTATTATGTGCGTTGCAAAGGGTGCCTGTATTTTGCGTGGGTTGACAAGATGGGGCTTGGGCGATCATTAGGGCTAGTGTAGGCCCGCTGCACCTGCAATGATTATGGCCGTAGCTGTGGTAGGCTTTTCCAAAACCAAGCCAAACCAAACCCAGCCCACAGTCCACGCACCAGCCTGCCCCCCACCTGGGTCAGTGAGGGGTGGGTGGGTGAGCTCTCTGACCCAGCTTGCGTGCGCGTGCAGCACCGCCTCTGCTGCCCAACAGCAAGTGACGGGTGCTGCCCGTGCGTTATGTCGCGTGTGCAAAACCTGCTCAGCCTGCGGCGTGACGTCACTTTTCCGTGCTGCTGCAACAACAGCAGCGGAATGCGCATCGACAACCTCATCTCCCACTGTGTTTGCCAACCATGCTGCCTCCTGCCTGTGGCAGCAGCAGCGGTGGTAGGCTTTTCCATGCCGCTGCAGCGACACCAGCACAACTTGCATCAGCAACCTCATCTCCCACTTCATTTGCCAACCATATATAGCATACATGCGTTAAGAAGTATGCACACGTATGGCACTGGTATAGTACTACTGGTACTATGCGCACGCTCGTGCCCTACATACTTCATACTGCGCTTCTTTTGGAGCACATACACACTCTGTTCACTGGGCAGTGGGCTAATTTTCTCCACATCCGCTGCTACTGAGCACAGGTGCGCGAGGCCGAGCGCCTCCGCCGCGCCGGCTCCGAGGCAGAGGTCGCCGCCCAGTGGCGCCAGCGCTACGAAGCCGCCAGCCGAGAGAAAGAGGACGCCCTCGCAAAGCTCGCGCTCCTCGCGTCCCGGCGGCACTCCGGCGACCATTCTGGAGACCATTCCACAGAAAGTTCCACAGCAAATGGAACGGCGCTGGACGCCGCTAACGCCGCCGCCGCGCACACGGCGCTGGAGCAAAAGTACGCGGCACTCAAGGAGGAATACCGACTGTATCGGCGCAAGGCAATAGCGGCGCTGCAGGGGGGGCCCTCGCCGCGCGGCTCAGAACTTTCTTCATCGGGTTCCGCAGTTCCAGGACCGCGCCGCGGAAGCTCCTTCTCGGAGCGCGGCGCCGCGGGGGATGAGGCGAAGATGCCGTACCTGCGCAACCTGCTACTCAAGTACCTGGGTACTGGGGACTCGGTCGCGCGGGCGAATATGGAGCGCGCCATGGGCGTTGTTCTGGCGTTCTCGCCCGCGGAAATGGATGATTTACGGGCGCGGCGGGAGCGCGAGGAGGCGCAGACCACGTCCGCGTGGCTGTCCAGCGTGACGTCCATGCTGGGGAAGGGCAGCTGACGTGACGGTACTTGACGGCGCAGCGGGCGGCGGCGCACACGGCCGCAGCCCCTGTAGTGCAGATGGCGCCAGAGCACTGGCGGCAGCGGCGGCAGCAGCGGCGGCGGCAGCGGCAGCGGCGGCTGCAGCGGCGGCAGCAGGGCGGCGGCGGCTGCGCTGGTGGCCGCAGCGGCGGCGGCAGTGGCAGCGGCGGCTGTGGCGGCGGCCGCAGCGCCAGAGCGCTACCACACAGTGGCTGTGCCGCCTCTGCGACCTGATGCAGCAGTCAACGGTGCCGTGCGGCGTGACACCATGCAGCAGTGCACGAGGCACAACGGACGCTCAGCTGCTGCGGCGCCAGTGTTTGGCGGCGGCGGCAGCGGCGCGGCAGCTCACACCCAGGCAGCAGGTTGGTGCACCAGCACAGCTGCGCCCGGCATGCATGGCGCCGCACTGCTCTCCCTCACCACCAGCGCGCTGCCCGTGCTGGTAGCGCCCGCAGTCCAGTGTGCGCGCCTTTGTGCACGGCGGCTGCCGCTTCGTGCCGCAGCCCTTCACGGCGGGCGACTCCCCCCTGCCCTTTGCAGGCCAGCTGCCCTGCTCAGCACCAGCTCTGGTGCTGCTGGGCGTTATTTTGCGCCTTGCCACCTTGTGGGGCTTCACGTGCGCGCCGCCGTGTGCCACCTGGCGGCGGCTGGTGAGGCTGACCCGCGGTGGCAGCGCGCCGTCAGGCAGCCTGCTCAGCACTAGCCGCGCTCCGACTGGCACAGCGCAAGCACACACTCCGCGTGCGCCGCTGCCCTGGCCGCCCCCCTGGGGAAGCGCGCATGAGCCACTGGCTGCCCGGGCCAGAGAGCCGCCGGCAGTGCGCCAGGGTGCTCAGCAGGCGGTGCGCAACGGGGGTGGCGGCAGGTGCCCGTTGGCGGTCGCCGTGGCCGTTGAGCCCTGTGCAGCCGGCCCTGTGCACTGCTGGTCCAGCGCACTCGCAACGCCTGTGTGCGCTGCGGTGTGTGCAAGGGTGGTGCCCGCGCTGTGGCGTGTTGTGCTAGGCTGGCGGGCTGTCATGTACCGCGCGATCAGCACCGCACCGCTAGGGTGCAAGTATGGATTGAGAGATGCTAGCAGCGCCGGGAGAGTTTGGTTTACAGCGCTTCCCTATCCCCCCCTGGTGCGCTATGTGCGCATCACCGCAGCAGAGCATTCGCCGCTGTGAACACAACACAAGTACACGCCATTTCGGCGTGGTTTGGCCGCCCACTTTCGCTGGTGTTATGGTACAGCACATCTGCTGCTTTGCTGCTGCGAATTGTGACCGCCACCCCCATTTTGATGAAGTGACAACCGTTGACCTCAAATGTAGCGCCTGACTGGCTGTGGGCTGACAACAACAGGGCGAACAATACCCGCATTCTGGAGCACTCTGGAGTTCCTACCCCACATGCTACCCACCTAGGTGCACGCGGCTTGCAGGCAACCTATGGCATGCCCTGAGAACAAGGCATGGTGAGGGCCAGGTCAGGCCCTATGTTGTGTGCACATGCCACACATGTGGGCACTGCGTGTACCACATTTTCAACAGCAACGACAGCGGCCGGCGTTTCTCAGGCCTGCAAAAATGGGGCATCAGAGTCATTTCCTACCCTTTTAAGTAGCACAGTCGCATTTGGTAGCCCCATTGAATTCACATTGTGTCGACATCGTAAGATACTTAGAGTGGTGCTCTCGCAACATGCCAGGCGGGCTGTACAGTACGCACTGCTGAGCATTGCCAGCTTTTTCCCTAGCAAAGCATGTCCGATCATCCCGTTTTCTGGTCACACGCGCGCCGTGTGCAAAGGGCTTTCCGCGCTTTAAGCGGAGTTCAATACAAGTACCGGCACATGCTCTTTGTTACCGCCACGTGGTGTGCATCAGCGGCAGCAGCAGGGCGCATGAACACACGAGCTGCTCGGGCTAGCCTTCAGCATGTACATTACGTGGTATTCAACATGTGCACGCCCGGAAAAACTTGGAACGGCATTATTTTGGTGCGGTTCCACAATTAACGGAGGTGCTGCGAGCCAGCAGCGCTTGTCAAGCCTGAACTATGTGTCGCCAAGGATGTGCACGAAAACAGGCTGCTAATGCACAGCCACTTACAGCCTGCAGACAACCGTTGGCGGCTGGTGCGGCCTGCTGCTCTCGCTGCCGCTGCTTAGTAGCCTGTGTGCCCGCTGTCCATGCTCAGCAGCTCTTCTGACCAACTTGTGCTCAGCACTTGAGTGACAGGCCGTGCTCAGCAAATGGTGACGCCGTAGCTGGCATCACCAGCCGAAGGGCCCGAAGGGGCCGTAACGGCCCTCGAAACCAGGCTCCTTCCACATGGGTCCGCCCGCAGCATAGGTGAAGCCCCCCTCCCCATTGGGCACGTAGTGACCGGGGGGGGATGCATAGTGACCTGTTGTGCAGGCATGGGCAGTGACAGCAGTGGAAACATGGCACGTCAGGGTTAGCGCTGGTAGTCACATTGTGACTGCGATGTGCATACACAGATGGTGGAGAGATGGCTTGGGATGGAGGGTAAACAGCTCAGTTTTTGAGTCGCAAGACGCCGTGGTATCAGACACGTGTAATGCAAAAAGCGGGCATTCGAATACAGCAAATCCCGCACACTTCATGAATTGGTGCTGTCTACCAGTCGCACAGTGCATGTTTGATCATTTGTCCTGTTGCACGCACGCCATGTGCACAGGGCGTTGCGCGCCCAGGCGGAGTTTGATGAAAGAACACTGTGGGTTAAGGGGTGATGGCCACGCTACAACTGTGGTGCACACAAATTCAGTGATTACGGCACACAGCAACTGGCGCACACACCGCAAAATTCACACACTTCCAGAGTCGGCGCTGTCTGACAGTTGTCAGTGTGTTCTGGGTTAAAGGAGAGTGGTCATGCAACGGCTGGAATGAGTTCGACAGATGGTGAAGGGGTGGCTGAGCTGTGATGTGATCAACTCAGAATCCGCAGTCCCACTTTGCGGTGCATCAGGCACCCACTGCTGCACACAACACCGGGAAACGCGCTGCGGATTCACAAAAGTGCCTGGGTCGGCACTGACAAACACTTGAACATTCAAAAGCATCACGTGGGTGTATTGAGCACACCGACCAGAAAGCTCCTCAGCTCAGCCGTCAGGTGTTACCTGCCCAGGGTCCCCCACCCCTGGTGTTCTTACTGCGCCTGCGCGCACCCGACATGCTCTGGCACACACCAATGCCACCATTCAAGAGCACTGCTGGCGACTACTGTCTGCGGTAAGCAGCCGTCAGCTGTGCCGTCAGTGCGCCGCCTCACCTGTGTACCTGCCGTACCCGTGCCCCCCGTTCTGCCACGAGTACACCCTGTACGGCAGGAACAGCTGGCGGCGCGTGGCCGCCCGGTCTTGGTCGGCCGTGCCCTCCTGCTGTTGCCCACGCACCAGCGCCAGCAGCGCTGCGCAGGCGAGCACCAACAGCAACAGCTGCCGCGTTGCACGCATATGCATCTGGTGGAACCTCGGCGGTGTAGGGGCTTCCTCGGGGCTGGGTTGCAGCAGCGGCGAGCCAGCGTCACGGCAGGCGACCTCACGGCAGCAGGCACCAGAAGAAGAAGCGGCAGCACGCCCTCACTCTTCAGCAAGCCCTGACAATGTGCACGAAAGCGATGGAGGAAGGATGAACACCACAGCTTCTCGTCGAGAGAGTTGCCGCAGCCAGCCGCTGCTTTCTGCGTTCCCCTGGTGGCAGGAAGGGAGGAGCAGGTGCAGAGAGCGGTGGCGAGCAACACACACTTCGCTGCTCCCTCCCGGGGCCCCAAAAAGAGCAGCAACATCCGGTGTTCGCAGGTGAGAACGGTGCAGTCATGCTCAGCACCCTCCCCCCTCTCCAAAGGCCAGTCTGCCTTCAGGGAGGCAAGCTGAGCCGAGCATGCGGTAGGAACTCCAGAAGGTGGTATATCCTATGGCGGGCCGGCCTGCCCACTCGGACGCCCCCCTCGCCTCTCGTTGTGGTCCGGCATGTGTTCCGCCAGTTTCTAGCGCCCCTTTTCCTGGTCGTGACACATTTTTGTCATGCCACGGCTGATGCAACTGCCTGTTTGGGGCACCCTCTAGAGCTCTTGAGTGCAGCGCGGTGTCCTTCCTGTTGCCAACAGTGTGGAGCGTACTGTGCACTGTAGACGCCATCCGTTGTCTGTCCCTTACCGGTACCCGCTTTGAGCAACCACTCTCCTTTACTAGTAGGCATACTTTGGGGTCTGCTTTGGCGTGTGCCTCGCTGCAGCTTGCAGCTTGCCATCTTTTGTGGGCAGCACTGGCAGTGCAGCTGGGCACGTTGAACTGCAAACTGAAGTTGATGTTTGGGCAAAAGAATATGGCGTGCTGCAACAGCGGCTTGCAGCATCCTGTGAAGCGCTGCGGATATCCTATGATCACACAGCACTGAACACACACAAATGGCGGTTGCAGCTTGACTCCACCCTTGGCCAGTGCACAACATGGCAACAGCTGCAGTACACCATACCCTGCTGGGCTTGCACTGCATGCCATGACACATACACAGACACACTGCTGCTAGTGACAACTGCACCAGCATCACAGCACAGCACAAGTACAAAACACTCAGCACCGGTACCAAGAGTCGTGGCACCGCACACAACTGAGCCCACCCACCACCCTGCTGTGACATTGACTACTAGTACCCAGCGCTACCCCAGCGGCCGTCGGCAAAATTGGGCCCAAGCACCCTGCTTGCAACACTGCCCCACCCCCCACCCCCACCCTAGCTGCAGCGGGCCACACCGCCAGCCTAGCTGCAGCCGCCCAGCCGCCACAGTCGCCGCTGTCACTGGCAGCATGTGCACCTGTGGCTGGCGCAGCAGCAGGCCCGGCGGCCGGGGGACCCGGCTCAGGCTGACCCACCCTTCTCCCTGGCGGCGCCGAGTGCACCCGCACCAGAGGTGAACAGCGGCGGAGCGGAGGCGCTGCTGGTGATAGACGCCGCGAGCATGGAGTCGCCCGACCGCTAGATCCCGCCGCTGCTGCCACTCCCTCCAAGCGCAGGCGCCGCACCAGAGGTGAAGACTGCCGGCGCGGCCGAGCTCTTGGTGTCGGCGGCGGCGGAGTGGCGGCGTGGGCCGCAGTGCCGGCACTGGTGCCGCCAAGCCCAAAGCCGCTGCCACCACACGGCTTCGGTGAGCCACTGCCGCCGCCGCTGCCAAGCGCCTTGAGTTTGGCGTACACCAGCTTATGTGTGCGTTTCCAGTGTGCACGCTGGCAGTCCTTGCCGCAGTACCTGATGCGCCTGCACTGGACGCACCCGCGCAGCCCATGCGCCGCCACCACACTGCAGCCCGCGCACTGCGCCCACCCCGGGCGCCTCCCAGCGGCGTGAGGGAAAGCAGTCACGCCCAACGCCACCTCTGCCATAAGCACATGGTCGGCCTGCACACCATTCAGCGCGGCGACGTGGGGGAGGTATCATGCCAAGTGCGCCTCCAGTTCTGCGCCGCACACAGCAGCCAGCGGCACCCCTCGCAGCTCAGCGACCTCTGCCAGCTTACACAGCCGGATTGCAGCTGTGGATGTGCCGATGAATGGAGCGGGCGGGTGTGTGTCCGTGCACACCGCCCCTTTGCCCGGGCCGGTGCAGCCCGCTTGCATGCACTCAAAGTAGCGGAGGTGCCTCAGCAGCGCATCGCAACAGCTCACCCGCAGCGGCGGCGGTGGCGCCTCCACTGTGCTGCTGCCAGCTTCCTCTTGTTTGGCGGCATGTGTAGCTGCGAGAAGCGGCCTGACATGCGTGCTGTACTCTTCCCGGTGGCACACATCATAGGGAAAGCACAGCCAGAAGTGGCTTGGCGCCACGGCTCGGCTCGCCACCAGAGCCACCACAGCCGCCTCTGCTGTGGCGCAGTCATGGGTAACGGTAAAGCCGCTAAGCGCGTCAGCTGCTTTGGCGCAAACTGTGCTCAGCAGTACCTGCAACTGCTGCTTCCGCGGCACAGCGCAGCAGCCCATGCACTCCCAGTGCGCACTCTGCAGCGCCTTGCTGGTCTGTAGGTTGCACTCCGCTTCCGCTGATGAGAGTTTGCCTGGCCTAAACACAGGCAGGTCCTTGGCGGACACACATGGCACAATGTAGCTGGTGCAGCCACTGCGGGGGCATCGCACGCCACTGATGATGTCAGGCGCCTTGCACCGCTCGCACTCACACCACTGGTCGAGCTGCGCTGCCACAAACTCGCGCCGCACGTGTGTGGGTGCAAGTGAAAATTGATGCCTCCATCGGAACACCGTGATGGGCTCTCCGCAAAGTAGCGGGTGATGGGCTCTCCGCAAAGTAGCGGGCGCAGCGCCACCATGCTCAGCATCCCTCGCGTTGCGTCCTCTGCTACAGCACAGTTGGGGTAGCAGGCGTGTGCTGCCAGGGTCGAGGTGGCATAAATGCCAAATGGTCGGCCGCCAGGCCTCGATCTGTCGACCTTGCTCCTGTGCTCATGGAACTCGGCTGCTGTGAGGATGTCAAGCACGCGCCGCCGCCCAACTGCACTGCCCCCACTGTCTCCCGCCGCTCCGTCCAGCTCCCCCGAAATCTGCGCCGCTTCCTCCTGCAGATGCTCCCACAGAGCACGGTGTCCCTCGAATCTGGGCTCCCCTCTGGTGTGGGTGAGTTGGGAGAGGGCGGCGGTGGTCTCTGGATTCAGGTTGCTGCTGAGCACCTGCTGCACGAGGTGGCGCCGGCTGGTGTACTCCAGCAGCGGTGCCTCTCTGATGACCAACTGCCCGGGTGCGAAGTCACGTGCCGCCAGAAGCATTCTGCCCAGCACGCTGTGCTTGGCGTCCACCACTCGCACGCCTTTCAGGTATTGAGTGTCCCCAGCGGTACTGCTGCTGCTGCCCACGAGCCCTCCCTCCTCCGCTGCGGCTGTTGCCTCTGCGGCTGTCGCCTCTGCATTCCCCGGTGTTGCTGCGTCTGCTGCTGCTGATGCTGCTGGGGGTGGCGCCGCACCCGCACATGGCGCGGGCGGTGGGGTTTCAGCTGCTAATGCAGGCACGGCTTCAGACACTACTGCTGCCGCTGGCGTGCCGACCAGGGCCTCGCCCCCATTGCCGCCGCTGTCGCTAATGCTGCCCATGTTGCTGCTGCCGGTGTCCATGTTGCTGGTGCTGGCTGTGTGGTGTGTTCACCTGCACTTCGGCAGGGCTTTGCGCTAGAGTTTACAGGGTGTGACTGGGCCCATATATGGCATGCGCCGCACCTAGCTCGCAGTGTGCCCAGCAGCTGTCCTGCGCCCACAGCGCGTGCTGCTGCCCCCCACCCCCGCAGGCAACGCAAAGTGATTTTCTCTGCGACGGCAGCCGGCCAGCTCTTGCCTCAGCAGCTCAGCCCCCAAAACTTCAACTTAAAGTTGTCTGTACCTAGCACACCCACAAGCGCAAATAAATTCTCTGGAATTAGTGGGGACCTATGTGGGGGGTCGGGTGGGGGGGTTTTCCTCCTACTCTGTAGGCAACGTCACCAATGTCAGCAGCATCAGTTGCAGGCACAGCTCATGTTCCCGACAGGTACCGGTGCAGCAACGACGTCGTCCATGTCAGCAAGCGGCACACCCGTTGTGGCGGTGCACATGCGTGCATGCTGACAGCTCAATCCTTGAGGCACAGCCTCAGGCCGCACAGGCGAACCTGTGCCTGTGTGTGCGCAGGCACATGTGACATGTCTCCAGGTCGTTTGTGCAGTGTGTTACACCGTGTGTAGGCGGGCATTTTCTTGTCAGTGTTGTGCTTGCCCACATGATTCAGTCCTTTCTGCCACCGCTAGCTGCGTCAAGTTGTTGCGACATGGTGCTCATACATTTGCCCCAGCGCATGCGCATGCCTAGACCATGCGTTTTTCCTCTGTGTACAGCATGTATACAGCACACTCCATTGGTGTCTGCTGCTTGCAGGGCAAAATCGATTGCTTACTGCGGCACAAAGGCATGCAGTGACATGCAGGAAGCACATGGAAACACGAAAACAAAGCAGACACAACAAATGCAACATGATGGAATGCAGGAGCCTCTGAGTGACACACCCACTGCCCTGTGCAGGCTTGTCATGCAGAAGTGACATGCACATAGAAAAGTGGCCTTCTAGAGGGGTGCAGGTGGCTCCCCTTGAGACAGCTGTGTGTACCTAATTAGACGCAGGTGTGTGTAGCTGGTAACAGTGAAAAACACCAGCAAGACATACCAAGTCACGCTGCTCGCATATGGGGGTGCAGTAGTCCATTGGCCAGTCCACAGTGCGGCAGCAGCTACAGCACATGTGCTAAACTTGCTCACTCCGTGCCATCAACCGCACACTGCCAATGAGCGCACCTGCAGCACATTCCAAGGCATCGGCGGCAGCACACGGCTGTGGCACAAGAGCTGTGGCACCAAACACAAGCCACGCCCCCACCCCGCACACTTCATTCGCGGCGGCTACATGGTGCCCCCCCACTGCGCGCAGCCCCCCCCCCCCCCCCTGCCGCTACCCTCAGGGCTACTAGCTGCCGCCATCACTGCTGCCGCCGCTGCCAAGCGCCTTCAGCTTTGCGCATACCGTCTTGTGCCAGTTCCAGTGGGTACGCTGGCACTCCTTGCCGCAGTACCTGACGCGCTTGCACTGGACGCACCCGCGCAGCCCATGCGCCGCCGCCGCGCCGCAGCACGCGCACTGTGCCCACCCGGGCCGCCGCCCAGTGGCAGCAGGGGCAATCATGCCCAATGCCACCTCAACCATCAGCACCCCATCGCACTGCACACCACACATTGCGGCGGCGTAGGGAAGGTAACGCGCCAAGAGTGCTGCCGCTGCCGCGCCGCACACAGCAGCGAGCGGCACCTTGTTGCACGCAGCATGCATCGCCAGCCTAAAC
Organism: Ophiocytium majus; assembly: GCA_032358315.1. Classification (NCBI taxonomy): domain Eukaryota; class Xanthophyceae; order Mischococcales; family Ophiocytiaceae; genus Ophiocytium; species Ophiocytium majus. The sequence goes on along the minus strand of JAULBY010013213.1, from coordinate 2,812 downwards.
AGAAGGTCTGCAGCTATGAAGGTGCCGATCGGCACGGCGGGCGGGTGTGTGCCCGTGCACACCGCTCCCTTGCCAGGTCCGGCGCAGCCTGCTTGAACGCACTCAATGTAGCGCAGCTGCCTCAGAAGCGCATTGAGGGTGCTCAGCAGCACCGGCGGCGGTGGCACGCCGGCAACCAATAGCCCTGCGGCATGGGCAGCTGCGAGAAGCCTGTCATATGCTTCTTGTCCTCTTCCCGGCGGCACACATCATAGGGAAAGCACAGGCAGTGGTGGCTTGGTGCCACAACTCGGCTCGCCACCAGAGTCGCCGCAGCCGCCTCCGCCGTGATCCAGTCATGGGTGTGTTCCATGCCGCTAAGTGCGTCCGATTGTTTGGCGCAAACTGTGCTCAGTAGTATCTGCAGCTGCTCCCGCCTGGACGCAGTGCGGCAGCCCACGCACTCCCAGTGCGCGCTCTGCAGCGCTTGCTGGTCTGAGGGTCGCATTCCACTTCCACTGATGAGAAGTCGTCTGGCGCCAGCGCAGGCAGATCCTTCGCGGACACTCTCGGCGCGATGTAGCTGGTGCAACCACAGCCCGGACAGTGAATGGCGCTGGCGATGTCTGGCGCCTCGCACCGCTCGCACTCGCACCACTCGTCAAACTGTGCTGCCACCCACGCGCGCCGCACGTACGTGGGTGCAGCCCACAGAAACAGATCAGAAGTCCACCAGAACACCGTGATGGGCTCTCCGCGAAGTATCGGTCGCAGCGCCACTGTGCCTAGCATCCCTCGAGTTGCGTCCGTTACAAGGCAGTTGGGGTCGCAGGAGTGCGCTGCCAGGGTCAACGTGGCATAAATGCCACCTGCTTGGTCACCAGGCGTCGAGCTGTCAACAATGCTCCTGTGCTCATGGAACTCGGCTACAGCGAGTATGTCGAGCACAACCCGCTCCATCCCCCCATCGCCTGCTGCTGCTCCGTCCAGCTCCCTCGAAATTTCCGCCGCTTCCTCCTGCAACCGCTCCCACAAAGCACTGTGCCCCTCAAACTTGGGCTCTCCTTTGGTGTGGTTGGGAGAGGGCGGCGGCAGTGTCTGGGCTCAGGGTGCTGCTGAGCACGTGCTGCACGAGCTGGCGCCGATTTTTGTACTCCAGCACGGGTGCCTCTCTGATGACCAACTGCCCGGGTGCGAGGTCACGTGCCGCCAGCAGCATCCTGCCCAGCACGCCCTGCTTTGCCTCCACCACTCGCACGCATTTCAGGTACTGAGTGTCCTGGGGAGTGCTGCTGCTGCTGCTGCCCGTGAGCCCTCCCTCCTCCGCTGCGGCTGTCGCCTCCGCCGCCCCCAACGGTTGTGCTTCTGCTGCTTTGGCTGGTGCCGCACCCGCCGCTCGCGTGGGTGGCGAGGCTACAGCTGATGATGCAGGCACAGCTGTAGACACCATGCCATGCAGTGCCTTCAGCCACCTACGCCACCTTTGCAGCGCTGGGGCACAAGCTGCGCTCACAAAGCTGCTGAACGCAAGTGCATGCTCAGCTGCGGGCGGTTGCAAGCGTGTCAGGCAGGCACACACTGAGGCAGCAGCGAGCTGCGTGTGGTGCGCGGGGAGTGAAGCCACCCAGCCAGAGGTCGATCCGCTCCCAGGGCTGCTGCCCCATGGTGGCTGGGTGGGAGTGTCTTAGCACTGTGTGCGGCATATGCACGCATGTGCATGCAGCACAGAGATGGGGGAGTGCCGCTGCGCTAGCTGCTTTGTGCTGCTGCTGCTGAAGATGCCATGTCTACACCAGCTGCCTGGTGCACGCACCAAGCTGCCGTGGCTGCGCCCGCAAGTGGCGCCCTACCCCCTTTTAAAAAACGCTGCTTTGGGTCCTGCCGCTGCTGGCTGCAGCTGGCAGCTGGCAGCACCTGCCTGTTGCACATGGTCCTGTGGTTCAATCAACTCACCACCCGCACAGGTGGCGGGCAAGGGCCGCGCCCATGGCTTTCTGCTGCTGGTGCTGCTGCTGGTGGTGCTGCTGCTGCTGCTGCTGAGTAGCGAACCCTCCCGCCGGGACCGGTGCTTCCTGAGGGACAGGCAGCGCGTAAAACTCCAGGAGCGGTCGGAGTTGCTCGTAGGTGTAACCGCCAGCTACCGTATCAACTGCGCCATGGTCACGCCACCAGCGCACGTGGAGCACCACATGACGGGGAATGACAGCTCCCAAATATGGGTGGGTGGTAGCGCCCCGGTGTCGTTGGGCACCATCATCAGCCCATAGTCAGCGTACTTGAAAGCAAATCCGTGGTTGGCAGCGCGCGCAGCCATCACCGTCTGCTGGTTCTTGGCGCTCTGCGCGGCCGCCACTACCTCCCTTCCTGCACTCTCCGTCGACTGTTCAACCCTCAGCAGCGCTGCGTCCAGCTTGTCCAGCCTGCCCGCCGTCTCCGTGTTCGCCGCCACACCCTGCTGCTGCAAGAGCTCCTGCAGCTGCCGCTGGACCTCCTGCTGCACCGCCTGCCGCAGCCGCTGGTCTTCCATTGCTGCTGCAAACGCTGCGACTGCGCCTACTAGTAGTGCACCCCTGAAGGCTGCTGCTGCCGCCGCCGGTCAGGGCTGCCCCCTGCTGCTGTGGGCGTTGGCCTGCGGCAACCTGCAGCATGTGCAATATGACGCGCTGCGCTGCCTTGTGTGCCTGCGGCATGACGCGCCTGCTGCTGGCCGGCCCGCAAGCTCAGTGAGGGGGGGGGGAAAGGAAGGCGGAGCCTAGTGGGGCCCGTCTTTGACCTCTGGCCAAAGGCGGCTAAATGGCCAGAGGCGCAAGCGGCGCACGCTGCAACCCCCTCC
>JAULBY010013202.1:0-22624 GCA_032358315.1 Ophiocytium majus | reverse complement strand
AGGTCTTGCGGCGCGAGGCCGTCGACGCGGCGCGGCGGCGCATGAACTCGTCCAGCGTCTGCGCGTGCGCGGTGGAGGGTGTGGCGGAGGGCGGGGGGCGCGGCGGCAGCGGCTGCTGCTGCGGCTGCCGCGCGTCGTGCAGACTAGCGCGCTGCTGAGGGTGTTGCGGTGGTGGAGGGGGCAGGGTGGGAGAGAGGACCAGGCGAGGCGGTGCCAGGCTGGGTTGGGTGGAGGGCGGCTGCTGCTGCGGCGCTGGTGATGACATGGGGGTGGTCGGTAGGGGCGAGGGGGCGCCGGGAGGGGGTGCGTAGGGGCGCCCTGCATAGAACGCAAGAGGGCAGCAACGGGCGTGGAGTGCGCTGCGTTAATGGTGCGCACTGTACAGAGCACGACACTCAAGCAAGCATGCGGTGCGCGCGAGCCGGGGCTGGTGAGGAAAATGGTGAGTGCAGCTAGCGCTGTTCGCAGTGCTGAGGCTCACCATTGGGGTACATTGGAGAGGCATGCTTGCTGCCCCAGGGCGTGGCTGCACCACACACAGACAGCAGGCACGGGCAAGTGTTGAGCAGCGAGCAAAATTTCGGTGCAGCTGTTGCAGGCAGCGCACATGGGTGCCCGCGCATGTGGCGCTGCTGCACACCCGGACACAAGCTGATTGCACATATCTATGGCGACTCACCGGCAGCTGTGGCAGCCAGCACGTTGTGCTTGCTGCCCCACGAAGACGCCAGCACTGTTGAGCGGAAGCGGTTCATTGGAAAGCAGCAGCACGGAACGCAATAGCCGCAGAGAATGCGACAGCAGCGTCAGCATTTGACGTTATAGGGCACCGCAGCTGGGGGGGCGTCATGCATAGAAGTGGTGGGCCAGGTGGAGCAGCCAGTCATGTCGCTGCCACAGCTTGCCATCATGCCCAAGCTCAGAGTGGACAAAGACTTTGAAAGAGCCATTGTACGCACCTAAGCTGCTGTACGCACCTGACGCCCGCGGCGATGGCACCCTATGCATGCTCCCCCATGAGCCTGGCGACACGCAAAACAGCAGACGCACAAGCACAGTGGAAGCGGCAGCATGCCAACAGTCAGGAGCGTGGGCATGTGCATGTGCATGTCCAGAGCTCAGCAATGACGGCATGGCAACAGCTGGTGCACGATGAGCATGCCAGTGGTGTCCGTGCAGCGTGGCAGCTGCTGCAGCTGTGCTGACGCATCGATGCCGAAACAGCAATGTACCATACTACAGTTACTACAGTAGTACTACTGGTACATAGTAGTTATGTAACTGCTGTGAGCATGTGCCACTGCTGTTGCTTGTGCTGCGTTCTATTGCCGCAGCAGAGAGCAGTCACGGAGCAGTGGTCCATGTGGTGCATTGCGCCGCCATCCAACCATGGCAGCTAGCACCACAGAAGAGTACGGCACCACGGACCTATGATCTGCGGATGCTGTTTTTTATTTTTCATGCATCCACACAAGTTGGCCACCGCGTACATACAGTCTTGAGCTATGAAGATGGGATTTTGTGTTTGGGTTCGTGGGCGGGCTTAGGCACAGGTGCAGGGTGACATGCTTCTAAAATTGGTGTCAGTTCCCACTGGGGGCAGAAAAACTTAGACTGAGCGACAAAGTCACAAGTCATACTACGGTACTACAAAGTCACAAGTCATACTACGGTACTACAAAGTCACCACCAGCATGAAGTGCGCGTTTTGCCGTATACACCCGTGTTTTGCTGCGCGCACCTGTCATGCTGTGCATAGACGTGTTGAGGCTCGTCCTCACTGCGGCGGCGACTGCGGCGCCTGAGCCATTGTGGAGCGCGCCGCCGTTCTGCTGCGTCGCCACATCAATGCCCTTGAGGTGTGCCAGCACCACTGCCTTGTCCGCACTCTGCACAGCGTGAAAAATACGCAGAGCAGCAGCAGGAGCAGCACGGCTTAGCAGCACAGTAGCAACAAGGCACCGCCAGTTATAGTTTTCGTAGGGGGTTGTTGCTGTTTTAAACTAGCAACAGGAGTGTGATGCCTATGCATGTATGGCATTGGTCCGCCATCAGCAGCAGCCGCAGAGGCAAGCGGTACTGGTCGTAAAGTCCGAGAGCAGCAGGTGGCGGCAGCCAGGCGCCGCCACCACGTGCGCACCTCTGACCGCCAGCTGCCAGCACCCACGAGCATACCGCAGCTGTTGGCGAGGGTTTCCGCAGCAAGCAGGGGGACACACGCTGCTCAGGGGTTGGCGGTTGGTGTTGGCGACCCTGAACGTCAGCCACGCGGCAGCGTATAAGCACACAAGCAGCTGCGGGGCTGCAGCAGGCTGGAAAACCCACCTTGACGAAGGGTATGCCCCTGTTATACGCAACCCGCAGGTAGTCCCCCGTGGGGGCATGCTCCATCTCAAGCAGCAGCAGCGCCGCCTCCAGTGGCAGCCCCGTCAGCACCTGGGCATCACCTTCAAAGAGCGCTTGCACGCCATCAGAGGTTGGCAGCTCCACTATGCCACCCTCCAGGCGCTTGATCTGGGAGACATCCCCGCCCCCACGCAGGAAGTCCTGCAGTAGGACCAGGGGCTCCATCGCTGCCCTGCCTGCCTGCTCGCCAAGGCCTAGGCTCTCTCTGCTTATTGTGATGACAGTTGCGCACTGCGCTTGTTGCAGCTTCTCGAGCTGAGCAGCAGCAACGGCAATTCCCCCGTGTTGAAGATACGTGTGTGCAGCACAGTGGCGCAGGCTGGGGGGAGGGTGGCGGCCGTGGAAAGCAGTGGCGTGTTAAGGTGCTGTGTGACTGACTGACCTGCAGGCAGGGCCTGGAGCTGGGGCTTGTCACCTAGGCACGACAGGATTTGCCACACGATTTGCCGGTGGAGCCCACCAACTGCCACTCACCATGAAGCCGCTGCCGGTGGCGTTGGTGCTGCTGCCGCTTCTGGCATGCAGCCAGGCCTTCGGAGACTCAGCTGTAGACGCAGCCTCAGCAGCAGCAGCGGCAAGAGATGCTGCAGCACCAGAACCAGAGCCAGCATTGCCACCTGCACCTCCACCAGTAAGTGCGGCGGCGGCGGCAGCAGCAGCAGGCGGCAGCAGCCCGGCACCGTCATCCATCAGGCTGTCGTATCAGGTCGTGGGGGAGGACCTGCTACTGGCAATAAAGCAGACGGAAACTGCTGCTGGTGACGCAGCTACTGATGGTGATGATGGCAACAATGCAGAAGCAGCAGCCTTGCGCCACCGCCACCAGCAGCCTGAAACCGTATGCGTGAGCGACGCGCGCAGCGGCGCCATCCGGTGCCTGCACACCAGCACCCCACACCTCAGCCTGCAGCTACATGGCGCAGCTGCCGCCCCCCCCGGCGCCCTGCACATCCAGCTGCTGGGGCAGGCGCCCCACCCGCTGCTGGTACAACAGCAGCAGCAGGCACAGCCGGCTCACTGGTGGGCGGGCCTCGACTCCGCCATCGCCGCGCAAATACGCCTTGCCGGCCCCGCAGTGCTGCCGCTGCCGCGTGTGGCGCTTCCCGGTGAGGCAGTGCACGTGCACATTGCGGGCCAGGCACCCGCTCTTGTACCCCTACACGAGGGCGCTGAGACCGTAGATCTCCATGCAGTGCAACCGGGCACGCTGTCCGCGGTGCTGGCTATGGTGCCAAGCGGCGGCACCCCTGCGGCGACAGATGAAGCCCACAGTTACAGCGACAGTTACTCCTATTTTGCGGAGTTCACGGTGGAAACGGAAGGGCTGCAGGCTCTGAGGTCTGTGCCACCGCCCGGCGGCGCTCACCGCGGCGTGCCGCAAGACCTGGCGGAGTGGTGGCGCCATGAGCAGGCGCGCTGCCGCTCCCGCCCGCCGCCACCAGTGCAGCCGCGGCGGCGGCAGCAGCAGCAGGGAGAGGAATTGCTGCCGGTCCAGCCGCAGCAGCCGGTGCCGCTGCCAGCACGCGTGCGTGTGCGCCTGATTGGCAGCCTGGTCATGGACGGCCAGAAGAGCATCTGGCTGGCGCAGGCGGCGCGGCTGCCGCGTGCCCTCTTCGACGTCGCTTACATTTCGTTCGACGCCAGCAGCGGCGGCGGCGACGGTGACTCAGCCGCGGCGGACAGCATTGTTGTGAGGGGGCTGCGGGAGGCGGGAGTGCGGCTGGCGCGCTATGCGCTGCCGCAGATAGAGGTGGCGGCGCTGGCGCGCGGGGGGATTGTGGCGGCGGCGGGGGCGCCGCCGCTGCTGTCACAGGTGAGATGGCTGCTGCTTTAGAGGTTGAGGGAGAGAGAGAGAACCGCGTGCGCTTGCAGATGTCAGCAAAGCAGCCTCTGTTGCATGTGACGCAACGCACGGTGAGTGCAAGTGCAAAAAGCGACCTTGGCTATTACAGGTGAAATCGCCATGAGAAATCCACACGTTTTGTAAACGTAGGAACAACAAAAACCTTGACCTCGCATACTTATAAATACTATAGCACACTTGTGGTGCACGCAGATTTGCACGCGCCCGCCGGCCACACCCCACGCTGCTGACACCCCCCCCCCTCACCCCCAAAACCACTGGCGCTGCTGCTGCACCCCCCTGAACCGCCCACAGGTGGTGGACGCCCTGGTGGCAGCACTGGCGCGCGGCAACGCCATGCCAGAGTGGGGCACCGAGTGGTGGCGCACGCTAAGCGCCGCCATGGCCTCCGAGCGCCCGCACGTAACCGTGTTTGCAAACGGCAGGGAGACTTACCCCGCGGACGCAGCGCTCGTGGCTGCCGCACGCCTGGCCATGGCACCTGCCGGCGCCACCAGCAGTGACCACGCTGTTGGCAACGCCGACGGCGACGGTGGAGGCGGCGTTGGCAGTGGCGGCGGCGGCGGTGACGGCGGCAGTGGCTCTGGTGGTGGCGGCGGCGGCGGTGGCGGCGGTGGCGGCAGCGGCGGCGGCGCGGTGGTGATGGAGCTGCCCAACCTGTTTCCGGACGCGCGGCTGCGCTGCGACGTGCTGGTGGCGCCGTCGCACTTCGCCGCCACCCACCACTCCGTGACCGCATACACCGACGCCGCCGGTGCTGCTGCGGCGGCTGGTGGTGGTGGTGGTGGCGTGGCAGCGGCGGCGGCCGATTCCACCTGCGCCGCGCAGCGACCGCGCACCGTGGTGATACCGCCGGGCGTCGACGTACACCGCTTCTCGCCGCAGGGCGAGGCTGTGTGCCACCCTGCCTGCGCAGCCGCCACACGCGCACCCAGTGACGGCAGCGACAGCGCCTCCCCCGACAACCACACCTACGGCAGTGCGGCGGGTGCTGCTGGCACTGCTGGCGGGGATTCCAATGGTGTCGATGGTGGTGGTGGTGGGTTTGGCGGCGCGGGGGGCGGGTGCCACTCGGCGTGCGCCAATGTGGGGTTTGTGGCGCGCCTCGCCCCTGAGAAGAGCGTGGGGCTGTTTGTCATGGCGGCGGCGCTCGTTGCGCGGGAGCTGCCGTTTACACGGTGCGTGCACACATACCCCATTGGTGGTTTGTCTGCAAGCGCACTGTCTCTTGCCGGCAGCAGCACAGCGCAGTTGAGCTTTGGCAGGTATGTCAGTCCTCTGCTATAGCACTCGCCACAGGGGCGCGGTGAAACGGTTTGCACACGCGCGTCAGCAGCATGCGCCTCCTGTGTGAGTTAGTTGTGCACACACCATCCGTGTGCAGCAACACACAACCACACAAGAGCTTGCCCACACCTCCCCGTGACACGTGCGCCACCAGAGCCGCCACACACCGCTGCAGCCTTGCGCACCGCCGTCAGGGTATAAACTGGACTCTGGTCACAGACGGTGGACACGGAGAGGCAAATTTTCCCTTATTTGTTTGTAAGGACCGCATGTGGTTAGGGTTGCAGATGGTTGTTTTGTTGCATGTTGAAGCACTTCAAAGAAGTAGTAGAAGTCTGTGTGCGGCATTTGTCTGCACTCCGGACTACCCCCCCCCCCCCCATGCCGCCTCCGCTGCAGCCGCCAGCTGAACCCTCCCCTGCCCCCTTCCTGCCTATGTGCTGAGCAGCTTCACAGTGATTGGCGGTGGCGCGCTGGCCCAAGAGCTGCGCACACTGGCGGAGCGCCTGGGCGTGGCGGCGCTGGTAGATTTTGTGGGCCCGGCATTTGAGGATCTGCCCGCAAGGCTGAGGGGGCTCGACGCACTCGTTAACCCGTCGCTGCGCGCCGACAGCGAGACGTTCTGCATCGCGAACGTTGAGGTACAGTATTCTGCGTTGCGAACATTGAGGTACAGCCATTCTGCGTTGCGAACATTGAGTGACGGCCATTCCGCATCGCGAACGTTGAGTTACGTACATTGTGCATCGCGGACGTCGAGGTGCGGTTCGCCGCGCGCTGCCGTTTGCCTGGTTGGCGCGCCACCGTGTGCTGGTGTGTGGCATGCGGTTCTCTGGCGTGCTGTTTGGACGGCGCCACCGCAGCAGCGCCTGCCTAGCGCTGCTGGCCGCGCAGATGCTGCTGCCATGCCGCCACATGCTCACTGTACGCTATGCGGACGTCTGCCTGGGTGTGCTGTGTGTGCGGCGCGCGGCACTGCTGGCGCTGCTGCTGGCGCTGGCGGCACAAGTCAGGCTGGGCGAAGTGCACAAGCCAATTCGCACTGCAGTCAGTTGCATATGGCACTGAATACAAACGTATTACAGCACAAACGAGTGCAATTAAGTAAAGCTTGAGCCTGTGCCAGTCTACTGCGGCGTGCCTGAACGCGTCCCCGCCCTTGTAGGGGGGGGTCTTAAGGCATCTGGTGAAACGCACCTTCTGCTGAGCATGCACCGCTGCCGTTGCCATCGTGCGCTGAGCAGGCCATGGCCACTGGCCTGCCGGTAGTGTCGTTTGGAGTCGGCGGCATTGGAGAGTACCTGCAGCATGGCGTCAACGGTTGGATGGTTGATGACCCCTCCCCACAGGTAATTCCGCCGACCTCTGGCGCCCCTGCTGCTGGGCACACCCACGTACTGACCACATACTTCAAGTCGAAGCAAACACATTCACACACCTACACTTGAAGTATACTTTGAAGTGCTTTGAAGTGTACCATGGCGCCACTGGTTGGAATGCCATTATGCTGGCTGGAACGGATGCATGTGCGCAAGGTAACATGAAGCCGCGTGTGCCATCCAACAGCACAGACACCCAAAAGTTGTGAGCACTGAGCGGTATATCTGCCGCTTCACAGACGTTCCCCGCTTCCACTGCACCCCCGCCACCACCCCTAGTCACTGCTGCTCTGACACGCCTCAACTTGCACACACGCGTGCTCACCACTGCCAAACACACGCAGCACACACTTCCACCTCTGTGCACTCACTCATCCTCCATCACCGGTCTGCCCTTCACCATGCTCTCCTGCCAATGCACCCCCCCCCCTTTCATGTGTGCGCAGGGCCTCGCAGATGCGGTCATCCACCTGCTGAGCAACCACAGCCTTCGCGCGGAGCTCGGGCGGCGCGCGCGCGAAACCGCCGTTCACGACTTCGACATTTTGACGCAGGTCGACAGTTACGCGCGGCTGTACGCAGCCCTGGCGGGCGGTGCGGCGCTGCCAACGTCAGCCGGCACAGCAGCGGCGGCACAAGGCGCGGCGGCGGCAGCGGCGCCGGCTTCTGTGGGTGCTGCAGCGCCACCAGCGGCGGCAGTGGCTGAGGCGCCGGCGGTTACGGCGGTTTCGTAACCGTTTGCACCCTGCCAAGCCATGCAGGAGCCTTGGAAGATGGGTGCTGGGTGTTAACTGGCGTGCCAGCAACACGCTCTTCATCCCCTGCTAGGGTGGAGGAGGCTGGGGGCTTGTGTTTGGGTCTCTGCGGAGCCTGCGAGGCTGGGCTGAACAGCTGGTGAGTGTGCACATGTGGTCATTGTTATATACTTCGTAGTATAAATGTACATCCGAAGTGCATATGTATGTGTGCACATGTCAGGCGTTGCATGGCACGCCGGGCACCAAGCACAGACTGTGAGAGCACCGCATGCTGGCATGCATTGCTTCAATTACATGTGCAAGGAGGGAGGGGGGTGTTACATGTACGGGGAAGGCAGGTGGTTCACATGTTGCGCTGCTGTTGTGCAGCCAGTGTCTGTCGCAGCGTGCACACAGCACAAGTGCTGACAGCACAAGTGCAGACAGCACAAGTACTTCAAGTGCGTGATGGCTCACAGGTGTTGCGGGAGTACAAGAAGTGCCGCGACATGGTGCGTGTGCGCACCACACCAGCTGCCATGAATGTGCATGGATTGTGGGTGCCGGCAGCAAGCTCCAACCCCACACCATTCAGGTATGGTTGTACCACAGTAATGTTTTACTTGTCGCCTGTTACTGTGCTACACATACATACAGGTGCCCGGCCCTGTGACACACCTCCACCTCACCGCAAGCCGCTACCACCACCAGCCGCAGCAACAAACGGCGCCACTGCCATTGACCGCTACAAAGAACATCACCCAGGACAGGTGCAGCGCCAACGCTTGGCACACCGCCAGGCTGCTCTGCCGCTGCCCGCCAGTGGCACTGCACACATGCACAGCCGCCATCACCGCGGCCACAGCGGCGCCAGCCATTACAGTCGCTCAGCAACCAAGGAGTACTGCGGACCGCCACCCACCACCCTGCACCCCCGCACCAGCACATGGTGTGTCACCACTGGCAGCAGCGGCAACCGCGCTGCCCCTTCAGCCGCCACCGCCACCGCTGACTGCGGTGGCACCAGCAGCAGCGGCGTTTCCTGCTGCCTCCTGCCGCCTCAGCCACCACCGTCGCCAAGTGCGGTGCTGACGGCAGCAGCACCGGCGGTGCTGCCCCTCAGCGGCCAACGCCATCCCCAACGGCGGTGGCGGTGGCGGTGGCAGCAGACAGCGAGCGGTAAGCGGCCACAATGCCCATGGTCTTGTTCAGTGCACCTGCCACGTCGTTGCGGTCGGGAACGCCCAGGCGCTGGCGTGTTCGCGGCTCAGTGCGGCCGGGGTTGGAGAAGAAGGGCACGCGCGGGTCGGTGTCGGAGCCGTCTTGGGTGGCCGTGGAGGTGTCGCATGCGTACGCCCTGTGTGCTCAGCAGACAAGGGGGGAAGTGACGGTTGTGGGATTCGCTCAGTGACGTTGCGTGTGCTCAGCGGAAGGGGGGGAAGTGACAGTTGTGGGATTTGCTCAGTGTACGTCCTGTGTGCTCAGCAGAAGAGGGGGGAAGTGACGGTTGTGGGATTTGCTCAGCACCGGTGTGCCCATATGCGCTGCATGCGTAGCAAGCACAGAGATCCGCAGTTGTTTTTTGGTGTCAGCAAAGGCGGCAGCAGCAGGAAGGGGGGGAAGTGGCAGTTGCGGGGTTGCTCAGCGCCGGTGGTTGCGCTGCGTGTGCTGTGTGCTCAGCGGTGCACAGTAAGCGGTGGTTGGGTTTTGCACAGCAACCTAGAACAAGCAGCAAGTTGAATGCCCGTGGCATGAAATATGGCGCACAGAGGTTGCATTTCAGTCATGGCACACAGCACCATCAAAGGGTGCAGGTGCTGGCATCGAGGCAGCGACGATATCAATATCCGTACAGCAGCGGCTGCGGCGGCAGCAGTCACAGCTTTGGCTTTGGCAAGGCATGCGTTGCATTGACTGCGCACGACGGCAGTGGGCGGCATCAGCACAAACACACACACAGAGTCACAGCAAATGGGAAATGCCCACAACAACACACTGTCGGTGACGCTTCCTTCCCCTGCTTGGAGCATTGAGGGTGCGCATGCAAAACACGGCGCGCACCGCGCTTGCTCCTGCTGCGTCGTACACATCTGCCTTTGCGCGCTTTGTCAACTGGGTTGTGTGTTTTTCCCTCTCACATGATGGTGTGCCACTCGCACGTGGGGCTGGTGTACCCATAGGCATAGTTGTACTCCGGAGGGTAGCTGCCGCCCGTATCAGGCCTGTCGTGTGCCGCGCCTGCGCCCGCATGCCACCACATTGCACCACACCATGTGCGCGGTCAGTGTCATGCGTGTGAGCGCCTTCACAGTGGGTGCCAGTGGCGCCAGGTACTGGAGTTGTGCAAGGATGCAGCATGGACGCCCGACGCTAGCGTGCATCGCACCGGCTTTAGTGTCGTCTTGCCAGCCGCTTGAACTTCAACTATAGTACTTCAACGAGGGTAATGTTTGGCAGGCCGCTTGTTTGGCGGCGCTGCTTCCAGCGACGCATACGTACGCAGGGCTTTGTGCGCCATGCGCAGCTCCTAAAATCCAAAGTCTGCACAAGGCTGTTGTGGAAGGGGTGCTGTGGGGAGGATTGCTAGGGGGGGTAGTGGGTTGCTGCCATGCCAGTGCAGGTAGTATAGGCGTCTGAGCATGCATTGGCCATGTAGCTACTTCTGAAGGTTACATGAGCAGCACACTGCGGGTACCATCTTGTTCCGAAATAGTCGCCCAGGCGGAGATTTTGGCATGGACAAACAAATGGGGGGGGCACAATGCCATGGGAGCCACTCAAGCAACTACAAGTGTACCAGACCCTACCACTGTCGCTATAGCAGACGACTCAAACATTGTGTCAACAAATGTGTGCAGGATAAAGTTACTTCAAATGGGAGGCGCACAGTAACAACCAAGCTTCCCGCCCCGGGCAACTACTTTTTGAAGTACTTTGTTGCACGTGGCAGGCTAGGGCCGCACCAAAGTTGTGCCCCCACTCGTGCGCCCCACTGAGGTTGTCCCATATGCAGCTCTGGTCCACCGCGCTGTAGACAGCCCACTCGCCGCTATACGGCGTAACAGCAGGAGGCATGAAACCGGCGCCGCAGCCGCCCGTGGTGTTGCGCATTTCGCCACGCTGCTGCCGCTCCTGCAGCACCTCGTTGTCCATGGTGATCAGCTGCACGAGGTCTGCGCCGAACCTGCGGCGGGGTGTGGCGGCGGTGGCAGCGGTTGTGGTGATTGCGGTTGTGGGTTGTGCTGCGTGTGTGCTGTGAAGCATGTCAGTGCGTGGCAGGCATGAGCGTGGGTGTGGCTATTGGTTACGCTGCATGTGTGCTGTGAAGCATGTCGGTGCATGGCGGACATAACATGTCAGTGCATGGCGGACACGACATGTCAGTGCATGGCGGACATGACATGTCAGTGCATGGCGCACACGACATGTCAGTGCATGGCGGACATGACATGTCAGTGCATGGCGGACATGACATGTCGGTGCATGGCGGGCATGACATGTCAGTGCATGGCGGACATGAAATGTCGGTGCATGGCGGGCATGACATGTCAGTGCATGGCGGACATGAACGGGTGGAGGTGCACATCAAGCGCCTAGGCTGGACTGAGAGCTGCTGCTGATGCATTAGATCACAATGTGCAGTTCATACCACGTGGTACATCACAAGCGGTGTCACCTCTGTCCAAGTATCAAGCACGAATGCCAGCATATCACATTGATGTTGGGTGTGAGCAGGGCTAGCAAAGACCCGCATCTTATTGTCGCCCACAAATGCGAGCATAACGACATGCTTGCGAAGTACTACTAGCAGTACGAGCACACCGTGTACAGAGCCGGCACAACACCCAGTCACTGCACCACTTCTGCTACCTCTTCTGCCGCAGGACCATGCCAGTATCATCACCGGTGAGCAATGCCGAAACCACACCCGCACGCTTGTGACATGCCGCCGGGTCATGCCATAACACATGACATGCACACCTGTCTCGCAGTCGTGGAACATTGTCCATTAAGCCATCGGTGGGGTCCGCCAGCGCCATGAGGCTCGCGCCAAGGTCGCCGGTCTCGTTGTATGCCAACATGCCCCACCCAACCACCTGCTCAGCAGAGCAGCACCAGCAGAAACCGATCAGACAAGCCCATGTGCCATGCTGGCGCCATCAGCTGCAGCGGCAGTGGTGGTACACAGCTGCAGCGCGTGCTGTATATGAACTTTGTTCTGAAGTATATATGCAGCATAGATGGGCAAACCAGCTCTGTGGAAGGCAGGTGCTATGTTGGCTGAACAGCAGCGGGCTGTGATAAGTCAGCAGCCGTCCCACTCATACACACTTTCAGACAGTCCCAGTCGGCACTCGCTATGTCAGGAAGCGCAGCAGGTGCCACCCTGCCCCTGCTTTGCCCTTCAAACCACTCACACTTGCACTGCACCACGCTCGCAGCAACACATCATGCTACATTTATGCACACACGGCACACACCTGCACGGCCAGCTGCACCCCCGAGTTGACAAATGCCATGTTTGCCTGCGTGGCGCTGGCCGCCAGCAGAGCACGCGCGCCCTCCCGCCCCAGCCGCCACTCCAGCCTCGGCGTGTACGTCATCAGCACGTCCACCACAGTCAGGGGCTCAGGCCATGTACTCTGGGGGCCGGCCCACACCTCCCCCTGCGTCTTGGGCCCACGCGCCACATCCCACCCTGTCTCTAAGGTGGAGCTGGTGCCGCCGCCGGCAGCGCCGCCACGGCTGCTGGTGCCAGCTCCTTTCGCACCACCTTCCTTACTGCCGCCGCTGTCACCGCCAGTGGTGCCACCGCTGCCGCTGCCGCCGCCGCTGCCGCTGCCGCCACCACTGCTGTCGCCGCTGCCGCTGCCGCCGCCACTGCTGCCGCCGCCAGTGCCGGCGGTAGCGTGCTCACCACTGTCAGTGTTGATGGTGCCCCCGGTGGCGTCAGCCAGCGCTACGCCGTGCCTCTCCCGCAGCCACTGCACCCACTTGGGGCGGCGCAGCACATCCTGAAATGTTGCGGTTTCATGGTGGTCCCTGCGGCCCTTGCGCCGCGGCTGTGCCTCCACGACGACACAGCTCTTGCCCAGAGGCTGCGTGCCAGTGGTGCCGGTGCCGGCAGCGGCGGTGGCGTCAGCGGGGGTGCAGGGCTTGCAGCGGTAGCCGCGCCCACCGGCCTGCAGTGGCACCGGCAGCATGGAATAGTCTGTGCGGTTTCAGCAACCTTTCAAATCGCTGCGGCAATGCGGTTGGCAAGCACGGGGAGGGGGGTGATGCCGGCAAGCTCATGCAGCCTCTTGGTGAGTGCTGTAACGGCTGCTGCAGGGTGCACCAGACCAAGTGCTGCTCACTCCTGCACAGCTTTCTGTGGTGCCATTGGAAGATGAAATGTGAGTCCACAGCATAGTAGTGTTACAAGACTGGTAGCAGAAGGAAACATGCACTTCCGAACACTGTGTCATTTGTCTCACGAAGTGATTCAAAAGTACATGGCCAAACTGTAGCAGACTTGCCTGGATGAAGCAGTGCAGCTGTCCGTCAGGCCCCAGCACCAGGGTTGCGTGCCCGCCACTGCCCTTCACACCCTCATCTTCAGCCGGCTTGCCACCGATTGCAGCAGCCACTTTACTAAGCGTGCTCTCAGGAAGCACCTGCGGCTGTTGCTCCTCCGTGGCTGCCTGCGCCGCGCCGCCACTGCCGCTGCTGCTGGCGCCCTTGGCGTCGTGCCAAAATGGCGCTTCGCTCGCAGGCACCGCCCCACACCAGACCGTGTACCCCCCCCCCTCCTGTGGAACGACCCTGGTCACGAACACAGTCTGGTTGTACGTGTGATACATGGGCTTGGGTTCCGCAGTTCCGGGCAGGTGCAGCAGCAGCGATTGCACTGCACCTGAGCCGAAGAGAGTGGCGGCGTCGTGCTGGGCGACTGCGCGGTCATCGCCGATGGCATTGAAGTCTTGGAAGAGGCGTCGGGAGGGCGCGAAAGGTGCTGCTGGTACCTCCGCGCCTGGCGCTGCTGCGACGCCGGCTAGGCATGTTGCCGCCAGCGCTGCCGCTGCTGCCGCAGCCAGCGACAGCGCCCTAGCATAGCCGGCCACCCCTCTCATGGCTGTGGCGCCGTGTCCGCACCTGTCTAAGGCGCGCCACGGGCTGAACGTCTGTCTGAGTGGTTGCTGTGGGCGACGACTCTCTCTCTCTAGAGAGAAGACGCGGCAGCACCTGCCCATCATGTGTGACTCGCCCGGCCGTACTTCAATACCCGTAGTTTGTACCCGGTGCCCCCATGTCTCCATGACTTGCATACATACTTCAACTCCCTCGCTCTGTTTCAGACCTTGTTGAAGTTTCGTGACCGTCCTGCCCAACCAGGGAGGCGGAGAACTACAGTGGTAGTTGCTGCTGCGCACCATCCTATCTCCGCTATCTAAGCAGTTGCGCGCAACATGAGGGTACTGCTGTCTCTTGTGTGCACAGGCTGCTGGTGCCTACTGTCAGCCGAAGCCTTCGTGCCATTAAAGCCGCGTCAGCAGCACCATCAATGGCGACATCGTAGCAGCAGCGGCATCTGCACCGCTGCCATGTCCTCTCTGCCAAGCTTCAACCCTGGCGGCACTGGTAGCGGCGGTTCTCCTGGCAGGTCGAAGAAAGAGGAGGCCCAACTCTTGCGGATGCTAGAAGATGAGGTGAGCAGAGTGTTGATTGACGCACCTGCTGCTGCTGCAGTTTACCAATTTGTACGATGCTCCATTCCTGCTGCCGCTACTGCTGCAGTTCGTCTGCTGCTGCTGGCTTGCGTGCCTACTTCCCTCACTTCTGCCATTGCAAGTGCCTAGTTCTCTTCTTGCTGCTGCACCCAATCACACTCGCAGGCAAAGGTTGCTCAGGGAGAAGGAAGCTGGCACGCGCTTCTGGGCTTCGCACTGAACCCACTCTTCACCGCCTTCAACTCACTGCTTACAAGCCTAATCACTATTACTGTACAATACTACCACCGAGCAGCTGCCACGCGCCGATATCCTTTATAGCGCGTGATTTCACCCCACAAGTGCACATTTATAGATAAATTCATACATAAACGGAGCTCCCGATGAAGGTGGGAACGTGGCTCGTCATGTGGCAGTACTGCTGTCGCCGCCAGCTGCATGCCTTCATGAATGAGCAACCTCACCTGGCCGGTGAAACCCGCCGGCTGAGCAACACTTGAACCTCGCTGTTGTGGCGCCATGCGCAGTACTGGCGCAGCCTGGACCCGGTGAGCTACGAGATTGCTCAGCAGCAGACCATTGGCATGGCGATGCTGCAGCAGGGGCAGCTGGAGGAGGCGCTGCAGGCTTATGACAAGGCTCTGAAACTAGGGTGAGGGAGCGCGATGGTGCTCATGGCATGTAACGCACTGGCAGCATGAACCTTGTCCGTAACAATAGGTCAGGGCGAATGACGTATTTTGTACTTCAGAAGTACTTCGGAGTATGTTACAGTATGGTACAGAACACAGCGTCCTTTTACACCAAACAATGTGATATATGCCGTATACGTCTGATGTACATGCCGTATGCTGTGACCCATCACTACTTGTTGGCATATCTTGGCGGCATTACTGTAGGTCGCTTCCGTGTGCTCCGGAGTGGGCCAAGCAAAGTCAGTGGTGATATCATGTGGCGTTGTGGCCTGTGAGCCTGTACCCTGTGCAGACCCTGTGTTCCGCAACTCGCACATGATCTAAACACATTGCAACAGCAACTGCCGGTGGTGCCACCTCCCGTGCGCCTGTTGGTGGCGGTTGTAACGGCGGCGGAGGTGATGGTGGTGGAGGTGGCGGTGGCGGCGGTGACACACACACGGCGCTCTCGCTCTCAGCTGTTGCCTGCAGACGCACAAGGCGCTGAGCACACTCCTGCACGCGATGCGCACGGCCCGCCACGCCACATGCCAAAAGCAACTGCAAAGCCCCATCGGCCAAAGGCCGAGCCCAGGAATGGCTTCTCTGCTGTCAGCCACAGAGTAGTACTCAGCATGTCGGTAAGGGTGTACTTCTGAAGTACAAGCACGTGTCGAACGTGCTCCTACTGCTGCTGAGCACTGTCAAAACCGTCCCACTTGCTGCTGAGCAGGCCCAGCCGGCACTTGTGGCACCGCGGCCTGGTCCTTTTCTACCTGGGCCGGTATGCCGAAGCCGCAGACCAGCTGCGGCGCGACGCGCTCATATTTGAAGACACTTTTGGCGAGAGCGGAACTGAGGAGCGAATTTGGGCCGCCGTTGCCGAGTCCCTGGCCGCGCATGCGTCTGGCGCCGCTCCCGAAGGCACGGCAGTACTGGAGGTACGCGTGTGCAGTGGCTTTGGACTGGTGTGTTGCTGTGCGACTGTTGGGGGGGCACAGCTGCGGTGTCAGCTGAAAGCGGCGAATAATTCAGGTTTCATTTGGTTAGGGGTTTGGTGTGTCATGTGCGTTCAAACGCGTCTTTGCCATCCACTTTGTGTGGGCACTTTGGAGTGTGGTGCAGAGCGCCCCGCACCCACACTACCTCCGCACCCGGCGTCCACCACCCTGCTCCACTGGCGCCTCACGCACACACACTTGAAGTTGCCGCTTGAAGTTCCCACCGACCTCACCCTACCCCCACTCTCTGTGCATCTGCACATGCCATGTCCACACACACGCCTGCAGCTGGACCCCCTGCCGCTGAAAGAGGACGGTGCCCTCAAGGCCGCGCTGCATGCGCTCTTCCGCAGTGGTGACGGTGCGGCCCTGGAGCGGGTGGAGGGCCTGTTACCGCCAGACCAAGATCAGGAAGATCCCGCGGGGCGTGGCTTTTTTGGGGACTTTTACCTGGCGCTGTGGCACGAGGCGCATGGGCGCGCTGGTCAGGCGCGCTTGCGCATGGTGAGTCGCGCGCGGCGGGGGTGCTCAGCAGTTTTAGACGTGTTTTGGTGCAGCACGCACTTTAGCTGCTGAGCACATTTGCACCGCAAAAGCACTGAGCAGGCATGTGTGCGCATGGTGAGTAGCGCGGAGGGCGGTGCTCAGCAGAAGCTCGGGCAACTGTCTTGGTGCTGAGCAGCGCACACTTTGCTGCTTAGCACAACAGATGTGCGTGCGTGCCGCGGTTTTGCTGTGCTGGCAGCTGCGGCGCCGCGCAGGGCCACTTTTGTCAACCTCTGCCTGTGGCAACACCTTGGGTGCACACCGCAGGAGCAGCTGAAAACTCCACAGTCTGCCGCTCGCCACCAGCTACTGTGCACCGCAGACGGTCAGCGGCTCGACCGTGCGCGCCGGCGCTGCAAGGGTACATGCTCAACCAAAACTCTGAACGCCATCTTGCTGTTTTTGCTGGTGCCGCGTGCCTGTGGCGTTCGCAGGCGCGAGCGGCGGCGAGCACGTACCTCCGCCCGGGAGACCTGTGGGCGGTGCTGCCAGCGCTGCACTTGCGGACACGCGGCTGGTGACGTGCCACCGCTGGCGCCACGCAACATACTTCTTGCAGTATCCATCACTTCTTGAAGCATCCACCACTTCTTGAAGTGAAGCATCACAGCAGGGCGCTGACCTCTAAGGAGAGTCAGCTCAGCTTCGCGAGCATTGCATCGCGTGTTACAGGGGCGGCCGCGGCGTGCTGTGCCTTGCTAGCGGCAGCGGTGGTGGCAGTGGTGCTCAGCAGCAGCAGTGGCAGACACTGCAGGTGCTCAGCAGCGGCGGTTACGAGCCGGCAGGGCTGTGTGCCACTAGATGGTCACCTATGTTGTGCAGCTTTGGCACAGCGACTGGGCATGGCTTTGGGGTGTTACTGGCAGCACACCTTGGCAAGCCTTATGCAGCCTTGTGGCGCCCACTGAAGCACCGGCACCTACGGCAGTGCTGGCGCAGCTGTAGCACTATTCAGGCACAGCACGCACATTGCCGCCAAAGTGATGTGCACGGCATTGTGCTTGGGCTGTGTGTGTGATTGCCACTGCTGGCTGACGGGCAAGGGCTTTTTGACCTTGCGTGTGTGTTCAGTGTGGTTGTCAGGCACACCCTCTCAGCTGCGGTGATGCACTTGTGTGATCAACCGGCACTGCGTGCATGGCATTGTATGCTGCAACCGAGTGCGAGTGGACCTGTCTGGACTTGCAAACATCTACAACTCGCGGTGCCATTTGTCACAGCTGTCAGGCACCAAGATCAGAGCAAGTGATGCCAACTTCAACGAGGGTGCTCTACTGCTGATCATGCACGTATTGTGAAGACTTGCAAACTGTAAGCATGGTTTTGCCCAGCATGCAACATGCATGACACAGCCAGCTCAGGCTGTGAGCATGCTGTCACTGGTCAGCTCATTTTCTCGGTACTGCAGGCACAGCAAACTAATGCCGCACCTGTAACACTGCTGCGCCTGTAGCTGCACCTGCAACACTGCTGTGCCCGCAGCTGCACATGCACCCGCTGCCTGTACATCACCTGCTGTAAACGCCATCACACACATGTCCTGCCCTCCGCCACTGCGAGAAAGCAAATGCATGGCACTCATGTCTGCAGCAGACAGCACCCTCGCACACGCACCACCACGCACCATCCAAGCAGCAGCCATAACTTCAACTTGAGCTAGTTGACAGTTGCTAGTTGAAGTACTGAGCCACATTCGCAGACAGCACGCACCCCCACCAGAGTCAGAGCAGTATTCGTAACATTAAGTGTGCGGACAGGTGTAAAGGGGGCCATTTGTACAGGCACCGCGCTCAGAAAGGCCTCCAAACCGGGGGGGAACGCGCACACCCCCCCGGCGCCAGCCCAACCGAGCAGCACAGCACACCCACTCCTCCGCTTCCGCACCACCTGCGCCTGAGTGCGCTTCGCCCGTGCGCTGCCCGCGGCTCCGAGGTAGAAACGCCTAGCAGAAGCAACAAAAATTTTGGGGGCCCCACGCAGAAAATTCCACGCGGGGCGGGGCGCAGCACGGGGGCCCTGGGTGGAGCCAGGAACCCCGCCGCGCTGTCTCACAACGTGGGCGGGCGGGCGCGCACAGCAGCAGTGCCTTGGAGGCAGGCCCGGGGGCAGCTGCCGACCGCTGATGCGCCTATAGCCATGCTGAAGTGTATCATGGCTTACGGCTGCGATGCGGGTGCGAGAGCGGCTTTCCAGGCGCCGCGAAGGGGGCAGGGAGCGCAGTTCCGGGTGCTGCTTAGTTGAGGAAGGAGGAGGCGCGGGGCTTGGCCTTCTCGGCGTCGATCACCTTGGCGAAGCGGTGGCCCGCGCCCGGCTGGCCGGGGTACTTGGCGTCGCGCTCGATGAGCCACTCGCTCAGGTCTGCATGGTGGTGCCAACAGAGGGGTGGCATCCCGGGTCGAAGGCTGTGAGTCGACAGGTGTGTGTTGTTCTTTTTACGGGGGTTGAACTGGGTGCGGTGTGCGGGCAGGTGCGCGCAACACAGGTTGGTCGGAGCTTACAGGGTCTGGTATGGGTGCAGCAGATCACTTGTATGTGGTTTGTGCACAGCTGAGGTGCCCTGGTGCTGTGCAAGGTTTGTATGTGTGCGACTCGCTCCTCGTGCCCTGACGGCTGCTGCTCTGACAAACGCACTTCGGATTGCAGCTTCCCGCCCCAGCGGCAGGCCGGCAGTTTAGGCATGTACACAGCGGAAACCAGCACTTGACAGCGGCCTCCGACGGTCCCAAGATGGCCACGCACTTCGGCCTGTGTGGCGCGCCCCGCGCAGCGGAGCGTGCACCACTTGCGTGGCAGCATAGAAATTGGGGCCGCCCCACTCACCCTCGAAGCCCTTGTTGGCGAACTTCTTCTTGCGGTCCTCGGCGGCGGTGGCGGCCTTGGCCTTGATGGCCTGCTCGGCGGCAGCGAACCAGCAAATGCCGCACAGCAGCGGTGGGAATCAGGAGGTGTTGCGGCCCAAGCAGTGCCCTCTTTTGCGTGGTGCAACCAGGGCTGCCAGTTCTTGCCGCTGATGCGAGCCAGCAGCAAATAAGCACAGCACCTTCCGGAGAAAGCGTCGCGCTGTGAAAAATAGAGTGGGAGGCGCTTACCGCGTACTCCTCGGGGCTCAGGCCGTCGGGCACGTAGGCCTTCAGGGCGGCGGCAGGGGCACGGACGGCGCCAGGGGCCACTGCGCGCGCGCAAGCAGCAACACACGAAGAGAGGGCAGGTTTGGTGACGCGCCTGAGCGATGGTGCCGCAGAGGCACACAAGCGGGCCCTGCGCACGGACTGGCAGCAGGAGCACAGGAGGCGGCTAGTATTGCAAGGTCATTGCGAGCAGGGCAAGGGCTGCGAGGCAGCGACAGCACCGCGAGACACGAAGATATTCACCAGACCGCAGGAACCACAAGAGAGATGCAACCCGCAGCGACACCAGCAGCTTGCGCGGTGGTTCGGAGAAGGGCGCGCTGCGGTGGGGAGCGGCGCTTACCGAAGGCCACGGCGGAGGCCACGAGGGCGAGGAGGAGGACAGCGATGGCCTTGAACATGATGACGGAGGGTGGTAACGACTGCACAAGGTGTGAGTGAGAGCAAAGAGCCTTGCACGGGGAGCGAAGGTCGAGTGACGTAGCGAACCGGTTGCTCAGCAGCTATCCTTTTTTGACCCGGGAGCTGCCGCCTGCAGCAAGACTTGAAGTTGGCCATGGAACTGACTGCGGATCTGCAGGGGCAGAGCAACGTAACTGCAATCGCAGAGGTGTGCAGTACTTGCAGGAGCCAGAGGCTGTGACTGTTGCGGGAGGGGTATAGGTGACGCCAGCGGGCCTGCGGCGTGAGCTGTGGCTGCTTTCTTCGCCGATCGTGGTTCAAGCGGCGTCAACGGAGCTGCCACCGCCACGGCTACCACCTTGTGCACGCAAAGCACCCTGTGTGGAGGCGCGTGCGAGGCGGCAGAGGCAGACGGTGGCACAAGGTGGCGTTGTAGGCGCCTGGCAGCGTGTGCCATCAACGGCGGCAGCCGCCGCAGCAGCAGTGCCCCCCGTCGCCGCCCTTCACACACACGTGCTGTAGCTCTTTGCTGGCGCAAGCACTGGTGCAGCAGCAACGACAGGCGTGCGAGCAATGCAGCCGACAGGCACGGAAGCTGAGGCTGCGGAGCCAATCAACCTGGTGGCTCTCGTGGTGGGGGTTGGAAAATACCTCCACCCTCCGCTGCGCCTGAGCAACTCAGAGTACGACGCCAGGCGGTTCGCTGTCCTCGCCAGACACTGCGGGGCCCGTGTCATCCCCTGTTTCAATCCCACAAAGGACCTGCTGCTTGGCGGGCTGCAGGAGCTGCAGGCGACGATGCAGGAGCCAGGGGTGCGCGGCAAGAAGGTGGCGCTGGTGTACATCGCGGGGCACGCGTGTGTGTGCGGCGGCCAGCACGCAGTGGTGGGCAGGGAGCGCGTGCCCCAGCTGCCGCTCCCCGACTGCAGCTGCATTGTCCAGCGCATCATCACCGCGGCGGCAGCTGCAAAGGCGGTGGCGGTAGTGGTGCTGCTTGATGCCTGCCGCAGCCACGCTGAGCACATCGAGGATGCGGAGCAGCCGGGGATCACGGAAGACAGCTCGCTGCTTCTGGGCTACGCCTGCGCGCAGCAGGCCGCCGCATTTGACGGGGGGCCGCAGGGTCACAGCCCGTACCTGTTGGCGGCCTTGCAGGTGAGTGAGCGCAGCAACCAGTCAGCTGGTGGTGCTGGTGCTGGTGCTTGGTGTGCCGCTGCCAGCTGGCACCTACTAGTGGTACCCGGGAACTGGGCTGCCTGTGTGACACTGGGCTTGCTGCTCGCTGCTCCGGCTGACTGCAGCGGCTGGTGCTGCTGAGCTTGTGACCATGATGCTGCTGAGCTGTGACCGCAGCAGCAGCTTGCATCCTGTCGCTGCTGCACTTATCTGCCGCCACTCCTCTACGAGCTCGGCATGTGCTGGGTGCGCTCCGGATTCCGCGTGCAGTGCCCAGCGAGACTGGTCCTGTGTGGCATCAGTTGTTGCTGGCATCATGTCATCTGTCTTCATGAAACATGAGCCAAGTGGCGACCGACAACCTTTGTCACCCCCCGGTCCGACATGGATCATGCTGGGCAAGTTGCGCTCACACGCGCACTTGCACGCAACTGCTGTGCTGCTGCTACTGCTGCTGCCGCTGCTGCTGCTGCCGCTGTTGCTGCTGCTGCTGCTGCTGCTGCTTCCGTTGCTGCTGCTGCTGCTGCTGCTGCTGCCGTTGCTGCTGCTGCTGCTGCACCTCTGTCCCACATTGCACAGCACCTGCCCCGTGACCAAAGCATATTCGACTCGTTTGGTGCCATGACCCTGGCAGTGAAAGAACTGTCAGGTGGCCAACAGATACCGGACGTGACCTATGAAGGCCCCGACACTTTCAATTTCAAGCTGGTGCAGGCACAGGTGAGAGGAGCACCCTGGTTTATTTCATCACAGATACGGTATTTTGGATGACCAAATTGAATGCAGTACCGTCTAGTGCCGAATTTCCTACCCGGGTCCATACTTTTGTCAGTTTTTTGGGGGCTTTCAAAAGTAACTGCCCCCTTTTTAGGTGGACGCGCAAAAGTCATGTACCCCCCCCTTTAATTGGTTGCAATAGCCATCAAGTGCTGTCAAGGATACCCACACACACGCAAGACACATGCTTCAGGAAGTAATAGAGGCTCTGATACGTAGTGCCACCCAGCTGGCAGTACCTAGGCAGCCTAGTAGGCACAGCAAGTCGAGGAGCAACCACTCAATGCGGGCACTGGCAAGTGTAACACCAATTAGCTCCTAAAAGCTCCTGTGGATACCGCTTGCCACTAGGGCGCACCAGCCCCCGTCAGAACCCCCAGTCACTGTGCTGCCTCCACGCCGGCATCTGCGGGCGGGACTGTCTCCGCTTGCGAGTGTGTGTAGAGCTCTGCCTCCTGGTCCTCCACCACCTCCACATCGCTGTCAGCATCGCCTGCCGCTGGTGTATTGCCGCTGCCAGGCTGGTGGTGCAGCCTA
>JAULBY010013191.1:0-22649 GCA_032358315.1 Ophiocytium majus | reverse complement strand
TCAAGAAATCTTTTTAAGATAGTTCAAAAGACTTTGGAAAGTTTTGAAGTACCTTACTTTATACTCTAGTCCCAAGCCCCGTTGATATTCCCATGCGTCAAGTTTGAAGTTTCGGCCTGTGGTGATTTCGACCGATCCTAAGCCCCGTTTAGCCGTAAAGCATGATCGACGATCAAAACCAACGTAGAAACCTAGGTTCCCTAGGGCGAACAATTGGACTTGCGAAAAAGACCATCCCGATGATGTTGACCCACTCTGAACTACGGATTCGATATCTTGACAATTCATGATCTTTCTATCCACTTTCTCTTATTCGGGGTGATTGGCAAGAACCCATGTAATGAATTCGTCGAATTGAATCGACTCAGACTCTGTGAGGCATGTTACACAGACCAAATCTTCCGAACTGATTTTTGCGTCCGACAGCGAAACGATTGGCATATTACGCAAATCGCATAGAATTTTATTCGTTACGTCGATATAGTAAACATCTTCGCAACGTTCGCAAACACATTTGACCATGTTGTTTCCGTCTAAACCGTATTGAGCCATTGTTCGCATCCTTTGATTTTTGTTACCATCTCACCGCCATGTATATATTATCGACTATCGTGGCCCAAAGATCAAGAGAATTATCCTAGATAAGAAATTTCTTATAATCAAGATTTGCTATTGTGCCGGGTCGATTCTGTCGATATACTATATAGATCAAGTCAGTCACCACTAACCAAGGGCCAGAACCATGCCAGCGACCAAAAAACCACGATACTATCGCATGACACCGGGCAGCGTTACCCGTTATTCCTATGTCGAAACCTACTACTTTAAGACGGTTGAAGATCGTGAAACCTTTTTTGAGTGGATTAACACTCAGCCAGAAGGTTCGATCAATGCTGTAGAAATGCACGGCTGTTCTATCATGATCCGCTGGAATTCCTGATTTTCACCACCACCACCATAAAGGGATCAAAATGTCCAATTTCACCAGAACCGATCTTGAAATTCTCGCGGCCTTTGATATTCCGACCAAATGGCTTGCGGTCAAATATCAAAACGGCCAGTCTCATATTAATGCAATTGCATTATTAAATCAGCATAAAAAAGCTGAGAAAGTTGCAATGAAAAAAGCTGCCAAGATCAGGGCCAAATCAGATCGGGCCGCTCGATTGTCCAATTACATCTGTCAGGTGGAACGTAATGAGGAAATACAATTCGATATTAATGAAATGCAATTATATAATAATCAATTAAAATTCGTAGAGGGCTTATATCGTAGGCTTTCATGAATAAATAAATGAAATGAAATACAATCGTTTAGGCGATTGTATTTTATTTTAATTAACATATAAACAGATTAACATATGTAAATATATTAAATTAAATACAATTGATATAAACCCTTGCTGTCACCGAACTTACGGCGGGGGGCGTAGGGGGGCAGGGGTCGCCATAAGTTCGGTCGTGGTAAGGACTTATATCAATTACATTATGCACATATAAACATACTTGGATATGTAATATAAAAAGAAATGCAACCGTTACCGATTGCATTTCATTTATTTAATTCAATTTGTCCGCGAGTTTATATCGCATCCTATCGACCAATTTATATAAGTCATGATCGTAGCCAACGTGATGCTGGATTTCATCTACCGTATCATCAATGAAATCTTTTAGGATTTCAATATTTGATTTGAGAGTTTCAATCTCATTTTTATGCGGGAATATCGCATGGATTGAATTGTCGTTCATGTAATCAGATCCAATCATTTTTTCACACCTACGATTGTACCATTTTGAAAAGCCGTTTTTTCGCCGTTATTGTATTGCAAGAACCATTGAAAGTTCTTTTGAAATACACAATCGGCCACCATTTCATATCTCTCATATTTCATCAATTGCAATAGAGCATTTAATCGCTCTTTAGTCGTAGCACTAGAAAAGCCACCGTCGAAAATACGAATTGTGCCATTTACATTTGACGCAATTTGATTCCCGTAGAGATATAACCCATTGCCATTGCAATAGGTGTTATCAACTTTTTTTGACTTTCCAGCAAGAAACGCTGAAATGACTTCGCGAGATATTTTTCTCATACTAGTGTCCCATTCCTGAAATTGCGGATCAATGTTTTGTTGAGTTCGTGAAGATTTTTGACTTTCAACTCATACCATTGCTTTTCATATAAAGCCTTGGCGAGTTCCATTTCAAGATACTCAATTCGAGCATCTTTATCTGAGTCGATATGGATCTTATTTCTCGACATCGAAAAAACCGCCGTAGTCTCTAGGATTGTGAATTGATGCTACCATCAATAGGCCAGTGAAACCAAGAACAGCGATGATGAAGAAATTGCTCATTTGATAAGCCCCATTTTTTTCATGTGTGTGTAGTGTTGATCGACAAGATTAGACTCGTCTTCTGTCAAGCAAGAGACGCAAACGGCGTCCCAATCACAATCAATTAGCATATCGTCCAAATTGACGATTGGGTGACAATCGTAGGCAAGATCGTCAGGAATGTAGTGAACATCCTCACATTTTTGGCATACGCAACGTGTTTTGTCATTTCCGGGAAGTCCAAATGTAGCCATCGTCGTTTCCTTCACTTGGTTACTGTCATCTATCACTATGTATATTATACGACATCCACAGCAGAAGTCAAGCGTAATTCCAGAAGAATCTTTCGATATTCTTTCCTGCCCATTGTTGCTTGACCATATCGGCCACAATCCGTGAAACATTGTCATAACATCCATCGGACGTTACGATGATAAACTTGCGGTATGTTTTGCCGCTCATTACCACGTTCACAGAGACCTTTTCTTGAATCATCATTCTTCCGACCCTTGCTAGTGATTGCTTACCCTTATATATATATATTATCGTCTATCTAGGCCCAAAGGTAAAGACAATTCCCAACTATTTTGACGGATTGTGGAAAGTATTTTTGTACACTAATCACACCTATTTATCTAATTACAATTGGATCTATATGTCCGATTTCAATTATTACATATGTATAAATACTAATAAGATAATTAGACCTATATATCCGATTACAGTTGAAATACAATTGATATAAAGCCTTACTGTGTAAGAGTTTAGGTCATTTGGCAACCTTATTATATAGGCAAATACAATTGATATAAACCCTTACTGTCACCGTACTTACGGCGACATCCGCCCCCCTGCGCCCCCCGCCGTAAGTTCGGTAGTAGTAAAGAGTTATATCAATTGCATTATGTATATATAAACATATGTTGATATGTAATATAAATGAAATGCAATTGTAATTGCATTTCATCATAGTATTATTTCAATTCATATCCAGCGTTATTCAAAACCGTTTCGTGATTGTAAACGCCACGTTGAGAACCGGATAATTCTATCCAGTCTATAACTTCTCCATTTTCATCAGCCCCAAATATATAGGTTTCATCTTCCTCTAATACGTTGGCTGAACTCACAACTACATAGTTGTAAAATTTCAATCGTTCGGATAGCTTATATAAAGCTACCACACCATTAGCTCTGTCTAGGTCTTTTACCTTTGTAGCGGTTTTCATTATTTAGCCCCTTTGATTAAAGCCTTCAACGCTTCCAATGTGTTAGCCTTTGCATCTGGCCCATCCCACCCATCGGCTATTTCAGCGTCATACATTAGCAATGAATCAATTGCCATGTGAAATTCGATGTAGAGATCGAGTTGTTTTTTTGCAGCTGATTGTTTGTGGGTCTTAGTCTTGCTCATCTGATCGTTTCCTTGCTTGGTTACTTGCTTCACTTCACTAGTGTATTATACGACATCCACCATCGAACGTCAAGATAATTCTGAAACTATTTCCAGATATTCCATAGGAATAACATAACCACTTTCGCACCATGAAGCGGCCCATTCAAGACCACCTTTTACAAGTGCGGGACATCTCTTGTTATACTTGCCGTTGTACTTCCAAAGCACATTGCCTACCCTGAATGGGATAGGTTCCATTTGCAAGTTAAATTCCCCCGCTGGAATTTCGAAGGCTTTTTTGACTACCACTTTGTTTGAGTATTTCACGTTCATCGTTCGATCCTTTGCGTTGGTTGCTGTCATCTATCACTATGTATAGGATACCATAAATCAACCACACTTCCAATACTTTTCCCGATTATTTACAAAGATTGTCATGGTACGAAGTACCGGATGTCCCAACACTTTTACCGCCTCGTTTGCTAGGCTTTCGCGTGCCATCGCTACCGCACGCTTTGTGCTACCTTTGTGATAGCCCATAGCGGACACTTCCACGAATTGACCATTGTCCAAGCTCAGCGTTTCTGTCATTTCTACTGTGATCATGTTTCTAGCCCTTTGTGTTGGTTACTGTCATCTATCTCTTATATATATAGTATCGTCTATTTCGTCGCCTATGTCCACATAATTCCCAACTATTTTGACGGATTTTCAAAAGTATTTTTGTACACTAATCAGAGCCATGTATCCTATTACAGTTGTATTTGTACACTAATTAGACAATACTATCGTATTACAATTGTATTACATTATAATGCAATTGCATTTCATAAGTGCTTACTGTGACCGGAGTTACGGCGGGGGGCGTAGGGGGGCGGATGTTGCCATAAGTCCGGTATACATAAGGAGTTATATCAATTGTATTTAACTACATATATACATATGTTGATATGATATATATAAAAAAAGAGGGGCATTAAGCCCCTCTTACATTAGTCGTCATATCCTTCAAAGTCATTTCCATCAAAGTTAGAATTTCCATCGTCACCCCAATCACTAGGATCATCTGGGGCATCATCACATGATGAATCTTCATGCCCATCCATGTAATCAGAATTATCCCAGTTGTATTGGTAGCAACCAATACAGAGAGTGCTGTCAGGCGATAGGGCATAGCCCACTAATTCCCACACGCCGCAAATGGCACAAAAGACTTTTTCATCCACAGGTGGTTCGTTGCCCCACGCTTCGTTCATATCAAGTAGATCCTGTTCAGTAGGTACATATTGACCGTCGAAAGATTGACCGTTCACTAGTTCGTCGCATTGAATGTCGTTCAGAAAATCGCTCATATCCAGCCCCTTGTGTTAGGTGTCCGTCACTCATATCTCACATATATAATATAGCACATCACTGGCCTATCGTCAAGATTATTCACCCTCTATTTTCAAAGAATCTCAAAATACTTTTTTCGCTTTTTGCTATTGTAATCTGCTGATTATGTCGATACAATATATAGAGAAAGGTCAGGTGATAGATGAATAACTATGTGATGATGGTAGTGGTGATGGGGTGTCCAGTTGGGCTATATGCGATGATGGTAGCGAATATGATGGCTGAATCGTTTAGGAGGCATAGGTAAAATGGGGTGGTGGTTTTCTGTTCATTACTATAGCCTACACTTTTCACGAAAAAGGGGCGGGTGGGTCTGATGAAGTCACCGACCCTAAATCTCAATGTATCACCCTATATAACAAGAGTAACAAAACAACAAAAATAACAAAAATATTAATAAGCTACATGTACTCCAAACTGATCCACTGTGATCCTCTCAAAATCCCCAAACGCAAATCTTAAATAGTCTAAATTTATTTTCAGCTCTGGCACTTCTATGTAACAGAATAAATCATTTTGAATCACGATTTCTTGCCCCTTGTACATTCTAATCAGATCTTTTATAATAAGCTTCTCTAGCGTATTTTTATAGGCATCCCTGCTTCTTCGGGCGTTCTGTCCCCCTTGAGACAATTGCACGTTTTGCACGAAGTGATAAGATTGTCCCATGTCTCTTTTCCCCCTTTACTTTTAGGTAGTATATGATCAACAGATAATTCATGGGGTTCTAGTTGCTTTTCGCAGTATGCGCAGTTATAATTATCTCGTAAGAATATATTTCTTCTATTGGGGCGATACATACGATCTGGTAACTTTATATATCTCTTTAGTACAATGATTTTTGGTACTTTATATTTTTCACCAGAACCCGACACGATCTCATAGTCTTGATAATACTCTAATACAGTAACCTTTTCAGTTAAAGATAGTTTCATGCCCCGTTTCCAAGATACAACCTTTAGGTGTGTATAATTACTATTGAGTATAGTTGTGTTTTTCATAAGGATTCCAATATGCAAAAAAGAGAACCGACAAAGATAGGTAGTTCGTTAAAATTCGTCTCATCGCCCGACCTCGCGAAAAGTGTTGCAAAAGACTTATCCATCCCCGACCCTACAGGTATTATAGCAAAAGGACAACAGAAAGCAAATGAAAATTCCAAAAAATATGACGGAAGAGCAAGTGGTTTCGACGATCTCCAAGATCTCTTCGCGCCTTGCGAGTAAGTACACCTTCCCCAATTACGAGGCCGACGACATTTCCCAAGAGGCATTTATCATTGGAATGGAAGCTCTAGATCGTTATGATGGTGTTAGGCCACTCGAAAACTTTCTTTCGATTCACATAAAAAACCGTTTAAACAATTTTAAGCGCGACAACTACTATCGTCAAGACGAAGGCAAGGCCGAAGAAATTCAGCAAGGTAAGAAAAAATTATTGGACGCCTCATCCCTTGAAGATATGCGAACCTTTATCTTTCACAAAGAAGCGTCCCAAAGCCTAGAGGAACGCGAACTCCTTGAATATATTGATTCTTATATTCCTGCAAATATGAGAGGGGACTATCTACGCTTTAAGAATGAGCAAACTCTCACTAAAACTAAACGCGCCCACTTGTTAACAGAACTCAGGGCTATCTTGGAGAAATTCTATGCGTAAGGGGCGATTAGATCTCTCAGAACAGAAGTATATTAAAGATAATATTAAAGATATGTCTTATGAGAATATTGCTACGGTTCTTGATCGAGACCCCAAATCCATTTTAGAGTGGATCAAACAAAATGTGGGGATCAACGCTAATGACCGCAAAGAAGTGGAGGCTCTAAACGAGCTGAAACAAAAAGCTTACTGGCGTGATCTTGAGGGGCAATTCACAGAAGACGAGCTTGAGATGTTTCTCTTCCACTGGAAAAAAATGTGGTCGCAGTTTCGCGAAGACGTTTTTCACACTGAAGAGATTCAAATCGTCGATACTATTAAATTAGAAATCCTTATGAATCGCTGCTTAAAATCCCAGAATGAGAATATCAAAGCGCTCTCTAATATGGAACAGGTTATCATAGAAGAGAAGAACCAAGATAAAGCTAGTATTGATTGGGATTTAGTTCTTAATCTAGAGCGCCAGTCAGCAGTCCTTCGGGCCTCCCAAGAAGCACTCTCTAGAGATTATAAAGATTTGCAAACTAAAAAATCCGCAATGATTAAAGATCTCAAGGGTACTAGAGAGCAGCGTATCAAAGCTATCGAAGACTCTAAGATTACTTTTTCTGCACTTATTAAGAAAATTATCTTAGATGGGGACTTTCGCCACCAAGCGGGAACGGACATGGAAAAGATGAGACTAGCTATGGACGCTGAGAGAGAAAGACTTTCAGCGGCCCATACTTTTGAAGATGGAAGTACGGACCAACCCTTTTTAACAAGTCAAACTGCGGAGGATTAAATGAAGACAGCAATTATCACGGGCGTAACAGGACAAGACGGTTCATATTTAGCTGAGTTATTAACTGCTAATAAATATAAAGTGTATGGTATATATAGAAGAACCTCTAGTTTAAATTTCTCTAGATTATATAATGTTGTTAAAAATAAAAACTTTCATTTATTAGAGGGGGATATCTGCGACCCCTATTGTGTAGCACGAATTTTAAAAGCTATAAAGCCCGATGAATATTATAATCTTGCTGCCCAGTCCCATGTGGCAACCTCTTTTGAACAACCATCCTATACGTGGGATGCAACAGCTAAGGGGGTTTTGAATGCCCTTGAAGCTATTCGTAATGAGAGTGCAGATACTAAATTCTATCAAGCAAGTTCTAGTGAAATGTTTGGAAAAAACTATACTACTGTGTATGATGACTTTGGTGAAAACCCATTGAAATTTCAAAATGAAGAAACCCCATTTTATCCACAATCGCCCTATGCAATCGCTAAACTTGCGGGGCATCACTTAGTTCGTAATTATCGAGACTCTTATAATATCTTTGCATGTTCTGGAATACTTTTTAACCATGAAAGTGAACGCCGGGGCGAAAACTTCGTGACCCGCAAGATCACTAAGTGGCTGGGAGAATTTATAGCAAGTGATAAAGATAAAAAATTTCCTAAGTTGCGCCTTGGCAACCTTGATGCTCATCGTGATTGGGGTCATGCGGAAGATTATGTCAAAGCTATGTGGCTAATGCTCCAGCAAGAAACCCCTGATGATTATGTTGTGGCTACTGGTAATACATATACTATTAAAGAGTTCTTAGAAGTGGCATTCTCTCATTATGATCTAGACTGGGAAAAATATGTAGTTATTGATCCTAAGTTTTATCGTCCTGCTGAAGTTGAATTTCTTAGGGGGAGTCCAAAGAAAGTTAAGCAAAAGTTAGGCTGGTCTCCAGAAGTGTCCTTCTATAAACTCGTAGAAAGAATGGTAGAGAATGACGTGGCCGAAGCGAGATTATCAAGACAATCACTTCAAACAGTTTAGGAGTGAGGTTTTAAAAAGAGATAAGCACACCTGTCAAATGTGCAAGAGTAAAAAACGTAAGGAGTTACAGGTCCACCATCTCAATAGGTGGGCCGACTCTCCTAGTATGAGATACGAACCCAAGAATGGTATATGTCTATGTAAGGCTTGCCATAAATCTATTACGGGTTTTGAACAATGTTATGAAGCATATTTTTTTGAGATAATAAAACGAAATGAAAAAAGAACCTGAATTCACTATCGTAAAAGACACTAGAGAGCAAACCCCATGGCTGTTCGATTTCGAGCATACAGTTGCTGAAGAAATAGGCACTATAAAAACCGGGGACTACACTATCAAGGGTATGGAAGACAAGATTTGTATTGAGCGCAAAGGGTGTATAGAAGAGCTTGCTGGAAATTTAGGCAAAGATTTTTCACGGTTCTCTAAAGAGTTAATTCGCATGGATCAATTCCCCCACTCGTTTATTATTTGCGAATTTGCACTGAAAGACTTGATAGAATACCCCTTCCATATGAATAATGTTAAACTTCAACAAACTGCTAAAATGAGTGGTAAATACTTACTTAAATTAATTATGGAAATTCAACTACAGCATAATGTTAAAATTATGTTTTGCGGCAATAAATTTTACGCTATGAAAACAGCCCTTTCATTAATGAAGAGAGTCCATGAGCGATACAGACAAACTACTTAAAGACGCTTGGCTAAATATAGATGTTGATGAAAATCAACTATTCAATCCACTAGACTATATTTATGATATGTGTGGTGAAGATAAAACCCAAATTATTAATAACCTAGCTTGGTTAATGACACGCCCTGAGTATTTCTCATTTGTCTGCAAATATATATTCAATATAGAAATTTCACCAGTCCAAGCTCTTATATTACATGACATGTGGAATAGAAAGTTCCCTATGTTGGTAGGGTCGCGGGGTTTTGGTAAATCATTTATTTTATCATTATATTGTATGTTAAGAGCATTCTTCTTGCCTGAGCGTAAGATTGTAGTTGTGGGCGCAGCATTTAGACAATCTAAGGTTCTGTATGAGTATGCGGAAACTATTTGGCGTAATGCTCCAGTCCTGAGAGACTTATGTGATCAGTCTAGTGGAACTACAAGAGATGTGGATAGATGCACAGTGCGTATTAATAGAGGAGTTATTACTTTCTTACCATTAGGCGATGGTCAGAAGATTAGAGGTCAGCGTGCGAATGATATCGTCGCTGATGAATTTGCATCTATTCCTAGAGAAATTTTTGAAAATGTTGTGGCTGGTTTCGCTGCCGTTGCAAGTTCGCCTATTGAAAAAGTAAAAGCTAGAGCCAAAGAGAAAAAGGCGAAAGAGCTTGGAGTACAATTAGAATATGTAGATGCAAATCTGGACTTCTATAGATCGAATCAGATTATATTGTCTGGTACAGCTTATTATGATTTTAATCATTTTGCAGAATATTGGAAGAAATATCATGCAATCATTAAAACCAGAGGAGTTCAGCATAAATTAGAAGAAGTATTTAATGGCGAAGTTCCTAATGATTTTAACTGGGAGGACTATGCGGTCTATCGCATACCTGTAGAACTGCTACCTCCGGGATTTATGGATGAGGGGCAGATATCTAGATCTAAGGCAACAGTACACGCTGGTATCTACCAGATGGAATACGGCGCATGTTTCTCAACAGACAGCAAAGGATTCTTCAAACGAAGTTTGATAGAATCATGCGTTTGTTCTGAGAAGAAACCAATTGTCCTCAGCTCAGGAGAAGTATTCTTTGAAGCTAGTACTAGAGGAAACCCCAATAAACAATATGTAATTGGTGTTGACCCCGCTTCTGAAGTTGATAATTTTTCTATTGTAGTTCTTGAAATTAATGAAGATCATAGAAGAGTTGTATACTGTTGGACTACAACCAGAGAGCGCCACAGAGAGAGTGTCAAAGCCCATTTAACTGAAGATAATGATTTCTATGGTTATTGTGCTAGAAAAATTAGAACCCTTATGAAAATCTTCCCAACTGTAGAAATTGCAATGGACCCCCAAGGTGGAGGAATTGCAGTTATGGAAGCTTTACATGACAAGGATAAACTAAAAGAAGGCGAAGTTGCCATCTGGCCTAAAATTAATCCTGAAAAATCAGCCCCTACAGATGATGAACCCGGAATACATATCATTGAAGTATGTAATTTTTCATCTGCTCAATGGACTGGCGAAGCAAACCACGGACTGAGAAAAGACATGGAAGACAAAGCTATTATCTTTCCTTTCTTTGACGCTGCAACTCTAGGTCTTTCTCTTGAAGAAGATAAGCGAAATAACAGAATGCACGATACACTAGAAGATTGTGTTATGGAAATTGAAGAACTTAAAAATGAATTATCTTTAATTGTTATTTCTCAAAGTCAAAGCGGAAGAGAAAGATGGGATACCCCAGATACTCGCAGTGGAAAGAAAAATAAATTACGTAAAGATAGATATTCAGCACTAATTATGGCAAATCATGCTGCTAGATTATTAAATTCTAGGAGTTTAACTATAGAATTTGAAGAAGAATATTATAAAAATGTCGGGTTCGCCCAAGCGTATGTTGGCGAAAAAGGCAATGATTTTTATTCGGGTCCACAGTGGTTTTCAGAAAGTGCCAAGTTTTTATATTAAGTGTGTATAGTAATATGATTACCAATACTATTACATAAGGAAACAATACTAATGAGCGATCTGTACTCCACTTGGGTTGATGATACATCTAAAGATAAAGCGTTTGCTGAAGCGAATGAAGCGTATAATCAAAATGCCCCGATTCAAAATGATAAAGCTATAGGGTATTCTTATCGAAATTATATTGATGTAGAACCTAATAAGTCTGTACGTACAAGTATGACGAGAAATGATTACTATCGTTTCCGTCCTGAAGAATCCATGCCAACGCGCCAAAAGCGTATTATGAAGATGTGTATGGATGCATACGATAGAGTTGGTATTATTCGTAATGTCATCGATCTCATGGGAGATTTTGCAGCACAAGGAATTGATATTGTACACCCAAATCCAGCAATTGAAAGATTTTATAAGAAATGGTTTCAGCAAGTTAACGGAATCGAGCGATCTGAAAGATTTCTTAATTATCTATATCGTACTGGAAATGTTGTTGTAAAAAAAAGAACTGCTAAAATTAATGCAGCAAAAGAAGAAGAACTCAGAAAAGCTAGCGCTGAAGTCGATATGGAAATCCCTAATAAGAAATATAACAAGAGAGAGATCCCTTGGGCTTATGACTTCTTAAACCCCCTAGCTGTTGATGTTTTAAATTACTATAATGGAATGTTTATTGGCGATCCAAAATATATTTTAAACTTATCTAAAACAACCTATGATTCCTTTCAATCTGCTAATGTTACTATGCGTAATAACTTCTCTAAACTGCCTCCTGATCTGCAAAAGCAAATCACAGAAGGTAAAAGACAAATTCCATTAGATCCAGATAAAGTATCTGTATTTTCTTATAAAAAAGATGACTGGCTTGTCTGGGCTAATCCTATGATTTATGCCATCTTAGATGACTTAGTTATGTTAGAGAAGATGAAACTAGCGGATCTTGCTGCTCTTGACGGGGCGATCTCTCAAATTCGTTTGTGGAGAATTGGTAGTTTAGACCATAAAATTATTCCTAAGAGAGATGTTGTTAATAAGTTAAGAGATATCTTAGCATCTAACACTGGCGGTGGAACGATGGATCTTGTCTGGGGTCCAGAGCTAGACTTTAAAGAAAGTCAATCTCAAGTTTATAAATTCTTAGGTAGTGAAAAATATCAACCTGTATTAGCTAGTATCTATGCTGGACTAGGCATTCCACCTACTCTAACTGGATCTGCTGGCAGTGGTGGTGGATACAGTAATAACTATGTATCTTTAAAAATGCTTATTGAAAGATTAGAGTATGGTCGTGGAGTATTAACTCAATTCTGGATTAAAGAAATTGAAGCAGTACAAAAAGCTATGGGTTTTAGACTCCCCGCTAAAATTAGATTTGATACTATTATCTTATCAGATGAATCTGCTGCTAAACAATTACTTATTAATCTTGCTGATAGAGATATTATTTCACAAGAAACTATACTCGAAAGGTTTGGTGAAATGCCGGGAATTGAAAAGGTCAGACTTAGAAGAGAAGAACAAACCCGTAGAGCAGATAATGTTGCTCCAAGAAAAGCAAGTCCATATCATAATCCAAATCTACGTAACGATGTAGCTAAAATTTTAGTTACAAAAGACGCGATAGATGATGAATTTTATGATGATATTGATTTGCCTAAAGTTGATGTTCCTCCTCCACCAATGAAACCCGCTCCATTTGGAGGTGGCAATACTAATCAACAAGCTAAGCCAGCTAAATCTAACCCACAAGGGGGCAGACCCTTGAATGAGAAAGATAAGACTAAAAGAAAAACTAAAACTGTACTTCCTAAGTCTGGAGAAGCTGCCGCAATACTTTGGGCGTATAATATTCAAAAAGCTATTGCAGATGAAATAACTCCAATGATGTTAGATTTTTATAAAAAGAAAAATGTGAGATCTTTAACTAAGGGCGAATTTGATCAGCTTGAATATCTTAAACTATGTTTATTAACTGGAATTGAACCTTTTATGGAATTAAATCCAGATATTATTAAGCAATTAATAGATCAATCTCATAAGCCATCAGAAGCATTTGTAAAAGAAGTTGGCGATGAAATTGAAAACTTTGTGTATTTAAATACAAGGAAACCAACTGTAGATGAAATGAAATATATATACGCTTCTGTTTATGTAAATTTATCCGCTGTTGAAGTTTAAGTGTGTATATTTTTACGAGGTAATACACTATGCAAATATTCAGTTCAGAGATAAAAGATGGTATTGGAGAACTAGTTAAGAGTAGCGCGTCTATTGCGTTCTGCTCTGAAGCTGTGCCATATAGCCCAGAAGCAAATGACTTTATTACGTGTAAAGCAATTGCTGAAAATCAAAATCAAGTTGACTTATATTACATTAAATCTATCTTGGCTAGCGCAGGATGG
The DNA here is from genome assembly GCA_032358315.1 of Ophiocytium majus. NCBI lineage: Eukaryota > Xanthophyceae > Mischococcales > Ophiocytiaceae > Ophiocytium > Ophiocytium majus. Next base: position 8,978 of record JAULBY010013191.1, on the reverse strand, counting down.
AATAAAAACGATGATGTGTTCGATCCTGCTGAGATGTGGAATGCTAGGTCCACTCCAGAAGATAAACAATTTAATTATATGCATGATGAGAAAGACATAATAGGTCACATCACAACATGCTATGTAACTGATGGTGATGGTAATAGATTACCAGATGATATTAATGATATGTCACAATTACCTGCATATTTTGATATTACTATTGGCTCTGTACTTTATACTAGTTGGTCATCTAACGAATTAAAAGCTAGAATGAGAGATATTATTGATGATGTTGAGCAAGGTAAAACTTGGCACGTCTCTATGGAATGTCTTTTTCCTGCTTTTGATTATGCTCTGATTAGCTCTACGGGCGATCAAAAAGTTATTAGAAGAGAAGAGAGTTCTGCTTTTTTAACTAAACATTTAAGAGCTTATGGTGGCAAAGGTGAATATAATGGGTATAAAGTAGGTAGACTATTACGTAACATTTCTTTTTCTGGTGTTGGACTTGTTAAAAAACCCGCTAACCCTCGTAGTGTAATTTTAAACAAACAACATTCTACTATTTTTAACGAATCGAAAGCTGAGGAGATTACTATGCAAGATGATTTAGAAGTTCTAAAAGCTGAACTTGCGGAAGCAAAAGAAGCTACGGATAAGATGAAAGATAAGATGAAAGAAGAAGCTGAAAAGGGTATGAAAGCTAAGTGCGAAATTGAAACTGCTCTTGCAGATGTTCAAGCTCAACTTGCTGAAGCTCAAGAAGCTCTTGCTGCTGAAAAGACAGACAAGAAAAAAATGTTCGAAGAAATGATGAAAATGAAAAAAGAAAAGCAAATGAGCAAGCGCAAAGCTGATCTTTCTAATGCTGGTTTGGATGAAGCTGAAGTTGAAGAAACATCTGCTCAATTCGAATCTTTAGCTGACGAAGTATTTGAAAGTGTTGTTGCTGCATTGGCTAAAGCCAAGATGGGTGCTAAGCAACCTCCTGCTGAAAAGAAGGAAGGCGAACCAGCTGGACCAGAAGGCGATAAAGTTAAGAAAAAACCAGCATTTGCAGCTGAAGAAGTTGACGCAAATGAAGCAGAAGCAGAAGTCTTAGACACTGCTGTTGCAACAGAAAATGAAATTCCAATGGGCGAATCTGGTGAAGAAGAGTCTATTAGATCTTTTGCAAGTGAGTGGTTCAGCAATAGCGTATTAAAAACAACGGCTAACATTAAGTAATATAAGGAGCTTATTCAAATGGCATTAAAAGGTGATCGTTACGAAATTCAGACTGACGTTTCTTTCTTCATGAATGAAGTCGCTGAAAGAGGTGGTGTTGTTACGTTGGCTGCTGGCAGTAATCCTGCTGGCGTTGCTATGGATTCATCCGCAAGTTTAGTTACTTACGTTGCAAATCCTTCTGGTAAAATTCCAATTGGTATTCTCTTAAATGACATGGTTAGTATTGACCTCACACGTCAACACATTAACTGGCACAAAGATGAAATTCAAAAGGGTGGCAAGGTTACAATTCTTCGTAAGGGATACGTTGTAACTAATAAGATCTCAGGCACAGGCACACCAGCTGCTGGTGATGCTGCTTACGTTGCTGATAGTGGTCTTATCTCCACATCAACTAGAGGCGTTGCTTTAGATGCTGGAGCCGTTAAAATTGGTCGTTTCTTAACTTCCAAAGATGCTGACGGTTACGCCAAAGTTGAAATTAACCTTCCATAATTAAATAAATAGAAATAGGAGAATATCGAATGTTACAAAGACCAAGTGATCAGTTTATTAATCTTTTAGTTCGTTCAGGCCACTCTGATAAAGCAGTAGCCTTGGACGCACAAAGAGAAATCGCTAAAGCTCTTGAATTGCCTTTACGTAAGGGAATCATGTTCGGCGATGTCGTAACCAATATCTACGAGAAGATGGTTCTTGAACCGGGTTCACAACCTGAGTTTCCTCTTGACCTTCTTGCTCCCGGTACAGAGCGTGACTACACAGCTTATACCAATCCGGGCCACGGTCGTATTCCAGAACGTCACGTTGAAGGCGATTACGTCATGGTTAACACCTACGGCATCACCAACAGCATTGACTTCCTTCTTCGTTATGCTCGCGAAGCTCGCTGGGACATCATTGCTCGCGCAATGCAAGTTCTTGAGTCTGGCTTTGTTAAGAAGTTGAACGACGATGGCTGGCACACGATTCTTGCCGCTGCTGTTGACCGCAACATCCTCGTTTATGACGGCGATGCAGCTGCTGGCCAATTCACCAAGCGTCTTATCTCCCTTGCAAAAACAGTCATGTTGCGCAACGGTGGTGGTAACAGCGTTACAGCTACAGGTCGTTTAACCGACCTTTACTTGTCACCTGAAGCCATTGAAGACATTCGTAACTGGGGCATTGATCAACTCGACGAAACATCTCGTCGTGAAGTTTATCAAGCCACAGAAGATGCTGCTCCATTGACAAGAATCTTTGGTGTAAATCTTACGGGCTTGTTCGAATTCGGTGACGGTCAAGAATATCAAACCTTCTTCACAAGTGACCTTTCTGGCTCCCTTGGACCTAATTCCGATGTTGAACTCATCGTTGGCTTGGACCTCAACGCTAGAGATAGCTTTGTCATGCCAGTCAAGAGAGAAGTTGAAATCTTCGAAGACGAAGGTCTTCACAGAAGTCAACGTCAAGGTTATTATGGTTGGGCCGAAGTTGGTTTCGGTGTTCTTGATAACCGTAGAGTTCTCGCCGCTAGCTTCTAATTTTAGTTGCTTAAATAATAATAAAATAATAGAACGGGCTTTGGCCCGTTCTTTTTTTATTTTGTGTATATAACTATGATTATTCTATTTTTTACTTGGAGGACAATTATGGGTGCTTTATCAAATTATCTAGAGTCAGGGATATTAAGTTTTTTAATGCGTGGCGCTGCTTTACCATCCCCTTTTAATGCTTCTGACACAGCATTCTATGTGGGACTTGTGCAAAGTTACAATGTATCAGCACTTGAATCAGGCGTTATGACGCAAGAGCCACCAGATGGTACTTCTGGGTACTTTAGACAAGCCGTACCCAGAAATGATAAATACTGGGAAGTACCATATCTAAATGGGAATGCAACAGCAACACATAATAAATCTGGAATTGTATTTCCCCCTGTTATTGATAATGATCTAGGTCAAGTCGATGGGGTTATATTAACAGATAGCCCAACTGCACAACAAGGTAATATATTATTCCACGGAAAACTTACAAATACAAAAACATTACTAAAGGATAGTCAGTTTATATTTGCCAGTGGAACTCTCAAAATTACATTTGATTAATCATTAGGACTAGATTAGCAGGAATAAATAATGCCAATAATTCAAAGAGATAAGTTAACTTTAAATAATGTTGTTTTTACAACTGGCCGTTATGTCGATCCTACTTGGATTATTTCTTTATCTGCTAGTAAAGTCGGCAATAGTGTCGCTCAATGGAATGCTAGTTCTATACAGGGATTCCCTGTTTATACAGGTGGAATCCAATCTGGTAATGTACTAAGCTGGTCAAGTTCGGGCTGGTTTCCAAATATAAATATTGTTACTTCTGGTAGCCTTACTGTTGCTAGTGGGATTCAATTACCTAGCGGTATACCTTCTATTACTGCTAATATTTTATATGCTAGTGGTTCTACTTTGTATTGGAATGGAAGTGGCATATCCACTTCTAGTGGTGGAATAGGTGGTACGGGCGCTACTGGTTATAAAGGTGGAACTGGTGCAACTGGCTATATAGGCGGTACTGGAGCTACTGGTTATATAGGTGGCACTGGAGCTACTGGATCGGGTGGTACAGGTGCTACTGGATTTACTGGTGGAACTGGTGCAACTGGAGTTGGTGGAACTGGTGCTACTGGATTTACTGGTGGAACTGGCGCTACTGGTTTTATTGGTGGAACTGGTGCAACTGGAGTTGGTGGAACTGGTGCTACTGGATTTACTGGTGGAACTGGTGCAACTGGAGTTGGTGGAACTGGTGCAACTGGAGTTGGTGGAACTGGTGCTACTGGTTTTATTGGTGGAACTGGTGCTACTGGTTTTATTGGTGGAATTGGTGCTACTGGATCAGGTGGTACGGGTGCTACTGGATTTATTGGTGGTACAGGTGCTACTGGGTTTATTGGAGGCACTGGTGCAACTGGCTTTATAGGTGGAACTGGTGCTACTGGATCAGGTGGTACGGGTGCTACTGGGTTTATAGGTGGAACTGGTGCTACTGGTTTTATTGGTGGAACTGGTGCAACTGGCTTTATAGGTGGAACTGGTGCAACTGGCTTTATAGGTGGAACTGGTGCAACTGGATTTATTGGTGGAACTGGTGCAACTGGATTTATTGGTGGAACTGGCGCTACTGGAGTTACAGGGTTCATTGGTGGAACTGGCGCTACTGGTGTAACTGGCTTTATTGGTGGAACTGGTGCTACTGGAGTTACAGGGTTCATTGGTGGAACAGGCGCTACAGGTGTTACGGGTTTTATTGGTGGGACTGGTGCTACTGGATTCATTGGTGGAACTGGCGCTACTGGCGTTACAGGGTTCATTGGTGGAACTGGTGCTACTGGTGTAACTGGCTTTATTGGTGGAACTGGTGCTACTGGCGTTACAGGGTTCGTTGGTGGAACAGGTGCTACTGGATTTAGAGGTGGAACTGGTGCTACTGGGTTTATTGGTGGAACAGGTGCTACTGGAATCGGTGGAACTGGTGCAACTGGGTTTATTGGTGGAACTGGTGCTACTGGCGTTACAGGTTTCGTTGGTGGAACTGGTGCTAGTGGTTTAGCCGGAGCTACAGGAGCCACAGGAGTCGGGTTAGCGGATCTATCTATTAATGATGCCGGCGGAATCGCGACGTTTCAGGCGATCTTTACAGACGCCACGACGGGTAGCCCAATCAATGTGATTCTTCCAGTAGGACCAACGGGGCCGGAAGGTGTTGCTGGATTAGATGGTCCTACTGGAGCTACTGGCGTTACAGGATTCATTGGTGGAACTGGTGCTACTGGTCCCGGAACTATCATATCCGGCACAGGGAATTACATCCCAATCTATAGTGGTAATACAACAACTATAATGCCACAAGGCGTCGCATACGTTGATACTACCAACAGAAGAGTGGGAATAAACAGAGGAACAGTTCCTAGTGGCGCTCTTGATGTAGTCTCTACAGTTACTAATATGCCATCTATTATAGCTAGAGCAATGACAGGTCAAACTGCTTCTGTTTTTAGTGTTGTTAGAGGAGCTGGCGTAAGCGCACTTACATTTGGAGAGAATAACACATCTATATTAAGTATTAGAGATGATGGATACTATCCAACTTTAAATCTTTATCAATTAAATACTTCTATAATAGCTAGTATCATAGGATATAATGGATTGATTATAGATATGCCGAACGGACACAAAATGTCGACTAGAGATACTTCTAGTGCAAGCGTCACAACTTCTGTAATTGGCACTAATTATATATATGGAAATAATTATTTAAAAAGGCCATTAAGTGTTGCAACTACTGATCTTGGGTATGGTTATCAGATAAGCGCACAAACGGTAAATTCTACCACTCAAGGTATAATGATTAGGGGTTCAGTCTCTCAATCTGTTAATTTATTTGAAGTTCAAGATTCTTCATCAAACGTATTATTAAGTATAAATCAAGTTGGATCAATTAGCGGCGCAATTTCTCCGAATATCGTCTCAGTAACAAGCACCCCATTTACATTAACAAATGCGCACCATGGAAAAATTGTCGAATACAATAGCGCTACAAGCGGAGTTATTAATGTAGGAAACACGTCCGATATAAATATTGCTAGCTGGAATTGTATGGTCGCTCAGGTTGGAACTGCTGGATTTACAATTACTGCAAATACAAATACTATCAATTCGGCTGGTGGATTACTTAAGCCAAGAGTACAATATTCTACGGTTAGTCTATATAGAAGATCGGCTGGGGTATTTTTACTTGGGGGTGATTTAGCATGAGTTTTTCTATTCCAACACTAAGAGCATACAGGATTACTACGGGTGGTATAACCCCAGCAGATCCAACCTTTAGCGTTGGAGTGTCATGTAACGGATCTTCTAGTGTATTGAATGGGTTTTTTAGCACTGCAACTGCTGGATCTTCTTTAGTGTATACCATAGATGGAAGCACTCCAGTTTATGGATCTAACGGAACTATAATTCCATGTGTAACTGGTTATTTTGTTACTACAGCTCCTACATCATGTGAACAACAAAATATTGGCGCTGCTATATGTCCTTCTGTAACAACAATCAAAGCTATTGCATATTTAAGTGGACAATCAAGTAGTGTAGCTAGTACTACAGCATGTAGAACTTGTCCGGGTAGTTTAACAGCTCCGACTATAACGTCAACGTGTCCATTGGGTGGAGGAATGGGATGTAATGGGGGTCAAATTTCATTTACAATATCTGGTGGTGGAGGAGGATGCTCAGTTCTTCGGTACACAATTGCAGAAGGGTCTGCTCCTGCTAATCCAACAATAAGTAGCAATAGTGCAACAGCGGGAGTTGCGTTTATTTACTATGGAACAACCCCATCTACTTTTCCTCCAACGCAAGTGTATATAAAAGCAGCATGGTTTGATCCAAGTTGCAGTTTAGTTTCGACAATTACATCCGCTAGTAATGGATATGTTTATCCTTAATTAAAAAGGCGAAGCTCATGGGAACCTCATATAATCCTAAAATAGTAACAGATGGACTAGTGTTTAATTTTAATTTGGTATATAATACAATAGAAAAATCTTTTTAGGAGGTATAAAAGCACATGGCAATTCTTTCAATTTACATTCCCGACGATAGCGCAACTCGCGTTTTTGATGCTATTGCGGCGAATTATCGTTATCAACCAACTGTATCTAATCCAGTTGCAGGACAAAATATAATCACATGGGCGAGTGATACGGGCGTTTTGTTGTCGCTTGCGAGCGGGGTTGGTTATGTGGGCGATTTACCCGGAACTGAAATTGCTAGCGGGATTTTTGCCCCTGTTGTTAATCCATTCACTCTCAACTATGGGCCAAGTGGACAAGTCATTGGAACTGGTGTTATCACTGGCCAGCATCCACAAATGATATCAAATCCCGAAACTAAAGCAATGTTCGCTAATGGAATAGTTCGTGGATTCCTAGCAGAGCATACAAAAGTTTATGAGTTAGATTTAGCTCGCAAAGCCGCAGAAGCAGTTGCAAATGGAACAACTTCAGTATCAGTAGATGATGGGGCCACAGCAACTGTTTATGATTACCTTATGGTCTGCTTAGAACCCGCTAAACCCCAATACGATGGTCTCGCCTCTATCATATCTCCGGGCAATTCATTTAGTATTCCTTTGGCGGCTAATGGAACTGCCCCTGCGACCCATTATGGTTTAGAGGCTGGCATTACAGAAACTGCTCGTCAACAATTATTAGTTCTTGAGCTTGCTGGTGGTACAACTACTGGTGGCGTTCAAACTATGTTCTATGTTAGATGCGACCCCCAAACTCATATCGCCCAAGCTACAAATATTACAGGTTTTGATATCATTGGTCAAAATTGTACATTCTCCGGTTTATTAGCTCATCTTGGTCTTCAAGAAGTAACGGAATAATAAATGATAAAAGATCGCGTTAAAGTAGATACCTATACAACAGGCACTGGAACTCTCAGTATAGATTTTGTATATCCGGGATTTCAAGGGTTTAGCGCTCTTGGCAATGGGAATATACAAACTTATTATACAGTTACTTCTGGTGGATCTGATGATTGGGAAACTGGCGTTGGCACATACTCCTCTTCCTCAAACACACTTTCACGCGATACGGTTTTAGATTCTTCAACAGGAGGCGCAAAAGTTTCTCTTGTTGGAACATCTGTGTTATTTATTTCTTATCCTGCTAGTAAAGCTATGTACTTGGGGGCTAATGCAGCTAATGTTTCTGGCGATGTTGTAGTTTCAGCTGGTGATGGATTTACTACAGTGTCAAAATCTACAATAACGGGCGCTACTGGAATTGGAGCAACAGGTTTTACTGGATCTACTGGATTTAGTGGTTCTACTGGATTTATTGGTGGTACTGGATTTAATGGTTCTACTGGATTTATTGGTGGCACTGGAGCTACTGGAGCAAGTGGTTTAATTGGATCAACTGGTGCTACCGGATTAATTGGTGGAACTGGTGCTACAGGTCTGGGCGCTACTGGCTTAACTGGTGGAACTGGTGCAACTGGCTATGTTGGTGGAACTGGTGCTACTGGATCGGGTGGCACTGGAGCAACTGGTTATATTGGTGGAACTGGCGCTACTGGAATAACTGGATTTATTGGTAGCACAGGTGCTACAGGACTAGGTGCTACTGGTTATATTGGTGGTACTGGCGCTACTGGCGTTACAGGTTTCGTTGGTGGAACTGGTTCTACAGGATTGGGTGCTACTGGTTATACTGGTGGAACGGGTTCTACTGGAATCGCTGGATTCATTGGTGGAACTGGAGCTACTGGAATCACTGGATTTATTGGTGGAACTGGAGCTACTGGAATCACTGGATTGATTGGCAGTACTGGTGCTACAGGATTAGGTACTACTGGTTATACTGGTGGAACTGGTGCTACTGGAATTGTTGGGTTTATTGGTGGAACTGGGGCTACTGGTTATACTGGTGGAACTGGAGCTACTGGAGTGACAGGGTTTGTTGGTGGAAGTGGGGCTACTGGAGTGACAGGGTTTATTGGTGGAACTGGTGCTACAGGATTCGGTACTACTGGTTATACTGGTGGAACTGGCGCTACTGGAATTGTTGGGTTTATTGGTGGAACTGGGGCTACTGGTGTTACAGGTTTCATTGGTGGAACTGGCGCTACTGGTGTTACAGGGTTTATTGGTGGAACTGGGGCTACTGGTGTTACAGGTTTCATTGGTGGAACTGGCGCTACTGGTGTTACAGGGTT